>CP092882.1:14197053-14500263 GCA_030710605.1 Cordylochernes scorpioides | reverse complement strand
TGAAAATATTTTTATGCCAACACGAGAAAAATGAGGAAAAACTATATTTCGGGGAAAGTTTTCTACTATATATTTCGGATGTATTTTCCATGTATTTCGTGCGTGAATATTTATTATCTTTTTTTCTTATGCATAATACATATATGGATGTATGCAAATTTAAAAATATAAAAGGAGTTTTATTAATATTTATTCCAAAGTTTTGATTATATGATTAATTTCTCGTATATATTTTTTTGTCTTTTTTACTTATCCCGAGGTGGCCGTGTCTTCTTACTTATCCCGAGGTGGCCGTGTCTTCTTACTTATCCCGAAGTAACGTGTCTTCTTACTTATCCCGAGGTGGCCGTGTCTTCTTACTTATCCCGAGGTGGCCGTGTCTTCTTACTTATCCCGAAGTAACGTGTCTTCTTACTTATCCCGAGGTGGCCGTGTCTTCTTACTTATCTCGAGGTAACGTGTCTTCTTACTTATCCCGAGGTGGCCGTGTCTTCTTACTTATCCCGAAGTAACGTGTCTTCTTACTTATCCCGAGGTGGCCGTGTCTTCTTACTTATCCCGAAGTAACGTGTCTTCTTACTTATCCCGAGGTGGCCGTGTCTTCTTACTTATCCCGAGGTAGCCTGGCCGTGTCTTCTTACTTATCCCGAAGTAACGTGTCTTCTTACTTATCCCGAGGTAGCCGTGTCCTCTTACTTATCTCGAGGTAACGTGTCTTCTTACTTATCCCGAGGTAGCCGTGTCTTCTTACTTATCCCGAGGTAGCCTGGCCGTGTCTTCTTATTTATCCCGAGGTAGCCTGGCCGTGTCTTTTAACTTATCCCGAGGTAACCAGGCCGTGTTTTCTTACTTATCTCGAGGTGGCCGTGGCTTCTTACTTATCCCGAGGTGGCCGTGTCTTCTTACTTATCCCGAGGTGGCCGTGTCTTCTTACTTATCCCGAGGTAGCCGTGTCTTCTTACTTATCCCGAGGTAGCCGTGTCTTCTTACTTATCCAGAGGTGGCCGTGTCTTCTTACTTATCCCGAGGTAGCCGTGTCTTCTTACTTATCCCGAGGTGGCCGTGTCTTCTTACTTATCCCGAGGTAACCTTGCCGTGTCTTCTTACTTATCCCGAGGTAACCAGGCCGTGTCTTCTTACTTATCCCGAAGTAACGTGTCTTCTTACTTATCCCGAGGTGGCCGTGTCTTCTTACATATCCCGAGGTGGCCGTGTCTTCTTACTTATCCCGAGGTAACCTGGCCGAGTCTTCTTACTTATCCCGAGGTAACCTGGCCGTGTCTTCTTACCTATCCCGAGGTAGCCTGGCCGTGTCTTCTTACTTATCCCGTGGAAACCTGGCCGTGTCTTCTTACTTATCCCGAGGTAACCTGGCCGGGCCTTCTTACTTATCCCTAGGTGGCCTTGTCTTCTTACTTATCCCGAGGTGGCCGTGTCTTCTTACTTATCCCGAGGTGGCCGTGTCTTCTTACTTATCCCGAGGTAACCATGCCGTGTCTTCTTTCTTATTCCGAGGTAACCTGGCCGTGTCTTCTTACTTATCCCGAGGTAACCTGGCCGTGGTTTCTTACTTATCCCGAGGTAACCTGGCCGTGTCTCATTATTTATACATATTTTGTTTTTGCTTATCCCTAGTACACGTGGTACTGGCCATGATATTCATGATGGGTAGAAGTAGGCGACTGCTTTTACTGTAAGTGCACCACATGTCTACACATGTGAAAAGCAGTTCGACTCTGCACTTACAAATGTGCCAGAGCCCCGCTTGGTTACTTGCACTCGCTGGTGGGGTTGGACCTTTGAATTATCGGGGGCCATTGGAGCATTTTTTTTTTAATCAGAAAAAAAGTGCCCAATGCGGAAATCGAAACCGGGTCGTTGCAGTCGAAAGCCAACGGTTTAGACCATCTTTCCACCAACCCCCTATTTAAAATAATAATAATATTATTTTTTTCCGTTTATCATTACTCTTCACAATTCATTCTTTCATACTTCATCCTTAAGGTTAGAAATAATCGTTATTTCTCCTTAAAAATAAATTTCGATTTTTCGTTCAAAAGAAGCACATGCGGGATAATTTTAAAATGTCGTTCTACAATCATAAGCCGCATTATATTGTATCATAACAATATTATATTATAACCTCCAATCCACTCTCTTCATGTCACCCCAATAACAATATGGGAAAGCCGTCCAAGGCGGGCGCTGTGACTTACTGCCACGTGGGAAGAAAATGTCAACGGCCTCGACATCTGTGGCGACATTTGGCAACAGTCTCTCTGTGACAGGTGGGTGTGTTTCTGTCGTCTTGTTTTCACATGTTGTCCTGATACAGTATAGAGGATAAAACAATCTGAGTACATTTGTAAATTATTCCAATTTGAATATATATATATATATATATATATATATTATATAATCTAAAAACTCAAATATTTCTATTTTTAAAATATATATATTTTATTTTATTCATTGATAATTCTACTTTTGGTTATCATCGTTTTAGAATGACTCTCAGTTTTTGTTGTAAATATGCGTAGTTAACATATCTATCCTTTTAAATCACTAATATAGGATTAACTTTATAAATTCTATATAATGTGAAAATAACTAATGTGTAATATTTCTTCAAGTAATTGAAAATAAAAGATACTTGATGGTAAATAATTATCTTTTTCTTATTACGACTGCACCTTCAAGTTTTTATCTTTTCGATCCTTTGTCTTATCAACCCTTTATCTAACAACAAACAATTTATTCATAACAATATATATTACATAAATATTTTCCTGTTGATTTTAGAAGATTTTAAATAGATTTATTGATCATTTGTTTAATCATGAAATCCATGAGCATGTTGTTCTGCAGTCGTGGCAATAATTAAATGAAATTAGTTATCAAAAATAGCTTTAATTGAGCTAAAGGAATATATTAAAAACATAATATGATAAAATTAATGCCTGGCTTAAGGCATATACTACAATGCTCTAAGGTTTAAGGTAAATTGAAGATACTGTGAAACGTTTAAGTCCTGGAGAGTGTTTAGTTATAAATTACACCAATACCTCACTTTGCGTCGTTTCGTTTTGCGTTTTTTTAGAAGTTACGTCGCTGCTTAATTTTTACTGATTTTCACTATGCGTCGTTAGATTTTCGAAGTGGCGTTGTTTTGGATTCGAGTCTTTAATTTTTTTTTTTTTTCTTAAAATATGGCAATACCTTTGTTTTTGATTGCGCCATGCCATCAAAATTTTATTTTCACTTTGCGTCGTTTCAATTTGCGTCGTGTTTTTTTGGAACGTAACCCCGACGCAAAGCGAGGTATGGGTGTATATGGTTATTTTTTTAATTTCAACATACAATACGCGATATCCCGGCTAGGGATAATTGCGTCGATTTACATTTTTTCAACAGAAACAGTTATAAACATATTATACAAGAAAAAAATAATAATATGGTTATTGAATGTGTGTGTTTTTCTAATACTTTCTTCATGGATTTTTTAATTATAGAAGTTGTTTCATTATTTAAGAGTTCCATTATAGAGTGTTTTTAACTAAGAGAATTCAGGTTCAATGGTTTATTAAATCTTTTTTTTATTATCTCGACATTTAGAAAAAATATTTTGTCTTCGTAAAGAACAAATAAGAAATGTTATTTGTTCCTAACTAGGACAAAAGATGTTTATCGAAACGTCGAGACAATAAAAAAGATTTACTGGCCGAAGTATCTTTAATTCTAAGAACTATGAATATCGGGGTCAAGCAACCTCTATCTTTATGATTATTCTATGATATCATTTATATATTTACCTTATTTTTTTCTAAATCGTGAAGAATTTGGTGATTTTTTTTTTACCGCACAACATAAACATGTAGGATATTTTGGAAAATAAATATTGGTTCGCTGGTATATTTCATGTTTATATTTGTAATGGGATTTTTTCCTTGTTTACTCTCTGTGTGATGGGTAAACATTTCTATTTCTATATATTTTTAATGGGAAAATGAATTCTTTCTCTTCCTCTTTTTTTTTTAGTAATTTTTATCTTAACTCAATACTTTTCTCTGTCTAGATTTGTAAAATATTCTCGTCTTCTATAAGCATAAAAAAAACTTGAAATTTTCTACACAATAAAACTTATACAAATATATTGTAGAAATCAAGTCTTAAAATATCTGAAGATGTATTTATTGATGACGTCAGTACGACTAGTTGACAATCATCAACCCAACTATCTACAGCTAGAGAATATCGAGCAAGCAAGCTAGGTAACTAAATGATGATTTTACATATATAAAGTAATAAATCTGTTTCATTGAATAATCTCCCAATATATTTTTTTCATCGCAGTAAAGACAGTAGAAGTTTGTATTATTTATAAAAGAAACATTCGTGCTTTTATATCATTTCATTTTATATGTATAGATGGCGCGTTATTGCTTTGTGTTAATTTATGCCTAAATGGCCTTGTCTTTATTGTTTGCTGAAAAGCATTGCTCGATGCAAATATTTGAATGTAATTCTACTGTCCTATAAGCTTATGTCCATAGTTTTCTTGAAAACCATTTCTGAGATTCCACCCTTCAGTGCTGCATATATAAGCAGAATCGTCCAATACAGTATTAGAACTCTGAGAAGCTGTCTGGTGGATTAAAATGGCGAAACCGCTGTAAGGGTTCACCACTGATGAGCCAAGCCATCCCAATATATTTTTTCATTGCAGTAAAGACAGTAGAAGTTTGTATTATGTATAAAATAAACATTCGTGCTTTTAAATCCTTTCATTTTATATATAAATTAATTCTTCGTCACAATATATGACAAGACATAAAAACAACTCCAGAGTACGAAAAATGTAGAAATATATATATCATGTTCAGTATATTTATCAAAAGTAAAATTTCATGAAAGCTTTAAAATATTGATTAGAAGAATTTGGGGTTTACAGAATTCCTAAATCACACACACAAAAACCTTTATTAAGACACACTGGTCTTACAGAGGATTCTCCTTGGGGTTACAAGACGGAGAAACCCATGAAAGTGGAAAATATACAAAGGGGTAAAAATGGAGAAAGATTATATACACATGGTAAATATATACAGATCATTATTTGAATAATCCTAAGGAAAGTAATAATTTTCTTTTTTGAAATATGGGTGGGAGAAGTGGAGAGCGAAAAGAGGAAAGAAAACAGGTATTTACATATGGAACATACATATAATGGAACAAGTCAATTTAAGCTCTTCTGCTCACACAGGACAGAAAATTCCTAAATCATTGTTCTTCTAGGTTTCTCAAAATAAAGATAAGAAATCTTCAATCATTGAATAAGATTCAATAAAACAAAAAGAGGGATAATATTGTACCATTTATAAAAGCAGATACTGAATATATAACTTGTTGCTGGTTGATTTGTAATTCCAAGCGGAGTCCGACAACAAATTATTTTTCGTAAAATCAACTTTTAATTACATTTATCTAATACAAATTATCAGAAGGGGTTAAATTGTTGTATACTTGTTGACGTTCTTTTGTTTTTTTTTTATCTGTGGTGGTTAAATAACATTTCAATATTATAAAATATATGTGTTTGATATATTATATATAAATATTTATATTTTATATGATTTATATTTAGAATGATGTATAATTATTTTATTATATTATTATGACAACAAATAATGTGATATTAATGTTAATTTATATAATTTTAATAAAGTATATTTTATGAGCATTATATATTTATAAGATGAATATTTTAATTTATATTTGAATTAAATAGTTATTAAACAAATTAAAACTTATGATGAAAATATGAAAAGTTAATATTTGGGAGCCGCTACAAACTTATCAATACAGATAGTTTGCATAATCTATATAAATATATTAAATAAACACGTTTTTTCTATTATTATATAATATAGGCCTATGTATCCATGTAATATTACGCGGTGAATATTACTCTTGGAGGTTGATGATTGTTGTTGGTGGTGGCGCAGTCGTGGTGGCTGAGTGCTAAGGTGTACACAACAGGGGAAAGACCAGGAGACACGATTGATTGTTGAAATAAGGCAACTAATCGGAGGAAAGAAAGGCTTGAGAAGGTGGAGCGGTTTTGGTTATTGGCTATCTATTCACATTGCGGTAAGATTGACTTATCTGAAAAGGATGAACGGGAGGGATCTCTAGAGCAGGTGTTACCTTGGTGGGATCTAAGTGATGACTACTCGATGGTGTCCAGCCGATGACTATAGGTCCTAACTCGGTGGGATGCAAGTGAAGACTCCAGGTGCTATCTCGGTGGGATCGAAGTCAAGACTGACAATTCTTGGTTCTCGATTTAACACGAGAACCCTTCTTACTTCTCATTGGTTGAAAGGTGTGACGTGGAGGTTCCCTATTGGTTCTCCACTAAATGAATTGCTCCCTGATTGGTCTACGTTACGTCTTTGTCTTTAGACGTGTTCCAGCTTGATCAGGAAGTGATAGTTTGTTGAACTCGAACTTTTATGAGTTCCGCGATAATTAAACTGTTAATAACTTTACTAATGATTGTGCTAACTCTTAAGCCTTCTTCCTAGGCCTTTCTTCTAGGCCTTTCTGTCCTCCAATGTTACCTTGTTCTTTATTGAAACAAATCATACATTTTCATACATATTGGATTGACTATTGGCATCTATGTATGTACAATTTATGACATCCATCTATTAATAAATCAATTTACATATTAGTTTAGACCTCTAAAAATACTAACATATCAAAAATGATTATTTACCTTTTGTAACAATTTAAAAAGAAGTTGGCAATCTGTTTATTTTTTACATATACCACATAAAATATTATCTCTACAAACCTTTTATATATATAAAAAAAGAAACTTATTGCTAAAAAAATGTTTAATTGTTACACAAATTATATAAATAGATGGAAATATATTAAATTTATAAATATTTACCTTTTATTTTAGGCTTTCTCTATATTGCCACGTGGAAAATTAGGGAAGACAAAAACTTCAAGATGAGACAACAATTTATTTCAGGCAAGAACAAACTAAGAATGGTAAACAAAAGATAAGCCACGAGGGAAATTTACAGAGTAGCAAAATATAAGCATAAAAAATAACCACTCTGTTAATAAAAAAATAATCAAATTAATACATAAATAAAATTAATAAATACTATGTTACAATATTATTTTGATTAACAAAGTTTTTTTCCCGGATTTATTTTTCTAAATGTGGCCATATATGATATATTTTTAATATATATTTAAAATATTAGTAAAATTATACTTTTTGGTAGTCATATCTAAAATGTATTTAATAAACAAAAACTGTTCGCCATATTTTGTTTTCTTTTATTAATCTAATCCTAACAAAAGATATCTTTCGTAAACTAATTAACTTATTCATCAACTCTTCAATAATGATATAAATTAGTAGATGAATAGCTGAATAATAGCCATTGATGTCTAAAAATAATAATGATATAACTATACAAAAGATGTTTTTCAATTAATTTGTATTGTAATAAAGGTATCCCTTTCAATTCAAAAGATAAAAGTATATCCAGGAATAATATTCTTTTGAAGAGAATGTTAAATCCGATAAAATATTTTAAATATACAGTTAAACCTGTTCTATAGCGCTCCCTCTAAATAGTTCCTTTCTCTCTATATAGCGCCCGGTTTTAAACAATAAAATGTAAAATATTTACATTAAAAGTGACCTGTCTAAAGCACCCTATTTTGGTGAGTACCAAGAGTGGGGGCTATAGACAGGTTTAACTGTATATATTTAATCAAACGCGCGAAAGAGAAAAGATTTCGTCTGAATTAAATAAATCAACCGAACTGGGCATTACACCTGGTCAAATCTAATAAAAGAATATTAAGAATGATATATTACAGGATGAACAATAAAAACTACAATATTATTTATGACGATATTATTAATCAAACGATACAGGAGAGAGTTCGTCTGATTGAGAGATATGAAGCAGCCGAACTAGGCCAACGGCATGGACAAACCCAATAAAAGAACACGTGATAATTATAATTAATGAAATATTAATATATTTACAAAGTTATTTATAAAGATATTATTAATCAAACGATACAGGAGAAAGTTCGACTGATTGATATGAAGCAGCCGAACTGGGTCAACAACATGAACAAATTCAATAAAAGAACACTTGATAATTATAATTAATGAAAAATAAATATATTTACAAAGTTATTTATGAAGATATTATTAATCAAACTATACAGGAGAAAGTTCGTCTGATTAAGATTAAGCAGACGAACTGGGCCAACAACATGGACAAACCCAATAAAAGAACACTTGATAATTATAATTATTGAAAAATAAATATATTTACAAAGTTATTTATGAAGATATTATTAATCAAACGATACAGGAGAGAGTTCGTCTGATTGATATGAAGCAGCCGAACTAGGCCATCGACATGGACAAACCCAATAAAAAAAAAGAACACTTGATAATTATAATTAAATCAAAATAAATATTTATACAAAAGATTTATACAAATGAAGAAATTATTAACCAAACGATACAGGAGAGAGTTCGTCTGATTGAAATGAAGCAGACGAACTGGGCCATCGACCTCGTCCTGGAAAGGCTAAGGGTCATAGTTATGGCTTGATAAAAGCAGTCCTTAATTTCCACGCCTTTCCTCATAAAACCTTTAGTACTGATAGCTTCTCAAATTTTCTTTAATAGCAGACGTAAAAGATTTTACTTTGTCATTTCAAATTAGGACTAAATACCTTGTTTAAAATATTATTTTATTTCACAATTTAATTATCTCAAAAGTATTGATGAAATTTTAAGTATTGTTAGTTTCAAAATAGATATATTTATTCCTATTATTTCAGGTGTTTCAATGTTTAATAGTAATTTTATTATATTAAAAATATTTTTATTCATTTTTCGATGAAATTAATTATAATGTAGATTAAAAATAACTAGACGAATGGCCCGGGCAACGCCCGGGGTTTACCCGAGTGCGAATATATTTTAAAAACGTTGTCTTGGGTGGTCGCTATTGACAGGATGGTCTGTATGACAGGTGGATGTATCACACAGCTGATAACAGGGCTGTCTAGAGTGGTCGCTATAGACAGGGTGGTCTGTATAGACAGGTGAATGTAACACACTGATGATAACAGGGTTGCCTAGAGTGACCGCTATAGACAGGGTGGTCTGTATAGTCAGGTGGATGTATCACACTGCTGATAACAGGGTTGTCTAGAGTGGCCGCTATATACAGGGTGGTCTGTATAGACAGGTGGATGTATCACACTGCTGATAACAGGGGTGTCCAGAGTGGCCGCTATAGACAGGGTGGTCTGTATAGACAGGTGTATGTATCACACAGCTGATAACAGGGTTGTCTAGAGTGGCCGCTATAGTCAGAGTGGTCTGTATAGACAGGTGGATGTATCACACAGCTGATAACAGGGTTGTCTAGAGTGGCCGCTATAGACAGGGTGGTCTGTATAGACAGGTGGATGTATCACACTGCTGATAACAGGGGTGTCCAGAGTGGCCGCTATAGACAGGGTGGTCTGTATAGACAGGTGTATGTATCACACTGCTGATAACAGGGGTGTCCAGAGTGGCCGCTATAGACAGGGTGGTCTGTATAGACAGGTGGATGTAGCACACTGCTGATAACAGGGGTGTCCAGAGTGGCCGCTATAGACAGGGTGGTCTGTATAGACAGGTGGATGTATCACACAGCTGATAACAGGGTTGCCTAGAGTGGCCGCTATAGACAGGTGTATGTATCACACAGCTGATAACAGGGTTGTCTAGAGTGGCCGCTATAGACAGGTGTATGTATCACACAGCTGATAACAGGGTTGTCTAGAGGGGGGCAGGGAGGCCACGTGTTCGCTGGCAGCCAATGGGCGCGCATTCTATCCGTGAGCTTCAGACATACAGACAGAATAAGGCAATTATATAAGTAGATACTATAATATGGTATATATTCAAATATATATATCTATTAATTGAATTAGTATTAAAGTATTTTTAATACAAATCTTCTTCTTCTTTCTTATCTCCACTCAATCATATTAAGATATCAAGCTTGTAAAGCTTGTTGATGGTGTCTGCCGGGGATGAGTAGAGCTCATCAATTGATGAGTCAATACAGTCAATGATGTGTTTTGGGGTTATAGGTTGAGAATTGTACTTAGTACATAGTGGGTAAACCTTGCAACCACTTAATACAAATATATATTATGAATTAATTCTTTTAAATATATCTCTCTCTCAAAAGTAAATGTGGTTTACAAATAAAATATTTTATCGTATATGTTGTAGTTATTTCATTGGTTGTTTATTTTGTTTTGGTTTCAATTGTTTACGTAATATACAGGGTGTACCAGGTAAATTGGGACTAACTTTGACAGTCCATAAATCAAAAACTACTTGAGATTAAAAACTTGTCTTTTTTTTTCATTACGTAGCCATATTCATGTAAAATGCAACAGTACATGTGTGCGCAGTGTAGTGATGAAGAGTAACCGAGAATTTGAAAATCGAGCTGCCATCATCGTTGCTCTGCGCGCCGGAAGGAGCCCCAAAGAGATAGTGGATTTTCTTGCCCAAAACCACTATTTATCGTGTCAAGAAGCAGTTTGATGAGGCCGACAGTAACAAAGAGGGGATAGCTACAAGGAAAAAGCACTCGCGTCGATCGGACAGGGTAAGAGGCGAAGAATTTGTCAAAAATGTCAAGGAGAAGATTGATGGAAACCCTGGGAAGAGCATGAGGGCAATAGCCAAGGAAATAGACGTTGGCTCTATGACAATTGTCAGAACTATCCATGAGGACCTTGGTCTCAAGTCTTATGCCCTTCGGAAAGGTCAGTTGCTGACTGAGAATATGAAGAATAACAGAAAAGGAAAGGCTGCTGCCCTCCTCAACAACCTGAAACACGACTCTTTTGGCATGCTAAGGTTCTTCTCTGACGAAAAGAACTTTGACGTGGACCAAAAGGTAAATCCCAGGAATGATCGCTGGATCTGTAAAGACCCCTCAGAGATACCTGTCGTGATGCACACGAAATTTCCTGCCTCCGTAATGGTCCTTGGCGTTATCAGCAGTGAAGGTGATGTCATGCCTCCCCATTTCTTTGAGAAGGGCCATAGGATGAACGCTGACACCTACATCAATGTTCTGGAGACCGTTGTGAAGCCTTGGATGGACATGGTGGCCGCAGGAAGGAAGTATGTCTTCCAACAGGACTCAGCTCCAGCCCATAAGGCAAAAAAGACACAATCGTGGCTGACACTTAACGTCCCTAGTCACTGGGGTCCTGATATTTGGCCCCCTAATTCTCCAGATTGCAATCCCCTCGACTACTATGTATGGGGCGTTGTTGAGAGAGATGTCAACAAAGCTCCTCATACCACCATCCAGTCTGTCAAGAAAGCAGTTCACACGGTGATGACCCAAATGGACAAGGTCATCGTCGCCAAGGCCTGTGCTTCATTCCGCACTCGCCTCGAGACTGTTGTAGCTAATAATGGAAACTACATTGAATAAATAAAAACTATATCCTTTTATCTACTACTGTGTCAAATTTCATTCGGATATTTTAATTTTTACTTGCAAAAAATTTCAGTCAAAATACCATTGTTGAAATTCCCAATTTACCTGGTACACCCTGTAGTATCTAAATTTAGTGTTGTTGTTTGACGCAAGCATCCCTTATGGAAATATCGCGTCTGATGATAATAAATAAATACATCGTATATATGCATATATATATCATGTATATGCATATATATTATATTATAAAACTATTTTAGAGGCGTAATATTCTTTTTAAAATAAAACAATTTCTACTGTCCTTACTGCGATGTAAAAATTAAAGGGAGGGCCTGGCTCATCAGTGGTGAACCCTCCCAGCGGTTTCGCCAGTTTAATCTACCACTTTATATTACGCCTCTAAAATAGTTTTATAATTTGATAACAGATGGCGCTCTAGTACATCGTAATATATATTATATATAACCTAAAAACTCAAATATTTCTATATTTCATATATATTCATTGATATTTCTACTTTTGGTTATCATCGTTTTTAGAATGACTTTCAATTTTGTTGTAAATATGCGTAGTTAACACATCTATCATTTTGAATCACTAATATAGGATTAACTTTATAAATCCTATATATTGTGAAAATAACTAATGTGTAATATTTCCTCAAGTAATTGAAAATAAAAGCTACTTGATGGTAAATAATTATCTTTTTCTTATAACGACTGCACCTTCAATACTTTATCTTATCGATCATTTGTCTTATCAACCCTTTATCTAAAAACAAACAAATTATTCATAACATATATATATATATCATATATATATATATATATGATATATATTTTGAAATGAATTTTTTTAAATACCCACACACACACACATTTATTTTTGTTAAACTTTAAAAAGGTTCTTACAGTTTATTGTTTAAATCATTTTAAATTTATTTTCAAATGTTTTAATAGATACATATATTTTTAAATTTATATCTTAATGAATTATTTTTATGTACTTATTACAAATTTTTAAAAATATATGATATAACTCATATTTTTCCTTTAATATTTTAAGAATATTTTTTTTACATATTTGATTGCAATTTTTATAATAATTTTTTCATGCACAAATTTCTCCCACCTACTCTGTATTTTAATTGATTTCAACTGTGATATTATAACACTATGCGGCGCTGAGTTTGTTTATACAAAAATGTAATGCCTCGATAAAGGTTGGCGTTCAGCCAGCCGAAATATTGACAAAATAAATATTGTTACGACTCTTCTCAGCCGTTGATGTTTGTGTGCAAGGTTTCTGAGAAAACAATGTGGGTTCGTTTTGGATACAGCTTAGTACGGTATATTTATTATAAGAGCTTTAAAAAGTAGATAAGTAACTATATACAGTAGATGGACTTGCCTTCATTGTCCGCCACTAGAGGGATCCTCCTCGTCACCGTCTTCCCGGTCAGTCCATACGGCCACACGTCCGGAGGCCACCTGCCGCGTCTGTTGTCACCGCCGCTCTCCTTGCTGCAGGTCCCGTTGTCACCAGACAGACTTCTCCCCCCAGACTGCCATGTCTTCTCGGCGCATAAACCCCCGGCAGGCCGGCCGCTAACTCGGCTGTTTCCTTCACGACGACATCAGCTGGACTCCCTGTCTGCCGCCCCCTCATCTGGAATTTGTCAATCAACACTTCCTTGGAGGGGCCCCTGCATACCTTCTTCTCTTGGCTTGCCCACTTATTCTCTTCTACTTCTTTGCTGCACCGCTTCATTATTTTATTAAATCCAATATATGCCTTTTATTATCTAATATCATATATATGTATATTTATATGATAAAGTTGCAGGATATACCAGTGTGGTACCTCTCCCATGTCACTTCACCAACTGTTCAACCTGTTTGATAAATTCGACCGATTTCATAACTTCTCTCGTAAGATGTTATGAAATTGAAGCCGTCCCTGTACTGATGAGGGCCATAGCCCCAAACCATGGTATACAGGTTGTTGTCTTTTTGTCTGAATTTTTCTAAACTGTGATTTTGGCTCATTCCTTATGATCTCAATTATGTATTGTACTGGGATATAATTAATCTTCCAGAATCCCATTGAAAAATAAATTATTATTTATATAGCCTAGTGGACATGGCATCTGCCCGGTAAACGGAACACTGTGGGTTCCCATTCCTGGACACTTTATTTTTCCGTTCATCATCACACTTCACAATTCATCCTTTCATACTTCATCTCTAAGGTTAGAAATAATCGTTATTTCTCCTTGAAATAAATTTCGATTTTTCGTTGAAAAGAAACACTTGTGGGATAATTTTCAAATGTCGTTTTACAATCACAGGCCGCATTATATTGTATTATAAATTATTATTAATTATTTATTTAGAAAAATCTAATATGTATATAAGTTTCTATATGTTTATGTTGGAATAATCAATTTCAACATTCTACTCTTCTTTTATTTGTTTTTGACCAATTGACCGCTATGTATATAAATTATTTCTACCATTGTTGTGACGGAGTATGTAAAGCAAGCTGCTTTAACTTTATGTAAAATTAGAGCATAACTTAATAAAACTTTCTATCTTTAAAGACAATTTCCCGGCATTCTCCTTCCTATTTTTTCAACAGGTTATGGGCCCAGAACTGATTGTCTAAGATATTAAGAATCAAGCATGTCCAGTCTATATCAAATTGAGAAGTTGAATAAGCAAAACTTTGAGACATGGAGGCTTCAAATGCAAATGATTCTTGTTCACTCTGATCTGTGGATTTATGTTAATGAAGCCAATGTCAAACCTGAACCCGGTAACCAAGAGTTTACTAATTGGCAAAATAAGGATCAGAAGGCTCTTGCTACAATTGTATTGAGCTTGAATCCATCAGAACTAATACATGTTAAGAATTGCAAGACTGCCGAGGAGGCCTGGAAAAAGATAGAAGAAGTTTATCGACCTAAAGGACCTGCGACGAGAGTTTCCCTGACCAAAAGGCTAATACAGATGAAAATGAGGCCTAATGATGATTTGAAAGATTACCTGAGTAAATTTACCTCATTAGTGGACAATCTAGGTGAAATTGGGGCTCAAGTACCCGAAGACTTTTTAGTTATACTCTTGCTGTGTAGTCTTCCAGAATCGTATGAAGGATTCAGGACTGCAATAGAAACCAGAGATGAGCTCCCAAAACTTGAAACTTTAAAGGTCAAGATCATAGAAGAAGATCAAAGACAACGTGAAATGGAGGGAACTTCGTCTGGAGAACAAAATGCCTTTTTTGGAAATCCAGAAAGAAAAACTACCAATTCCACTAAACCACCATATCGGAAGGATTTTAAATTTAACTGCCATTACTGTGGCAAGAAAGGCCACAAAGCGGCTGACTGCTGGTTAAAAAGGAACTCTAGAAGAAACAATACGCGAATGGCTGCTTCTCTAGGAATTAGAGATGAAAATATTCTTGAGGTTGACGAGTGGTGCCTGGATAGCGGTGCAACTGCACACATGTGCTGCTTAAGAGGCGCATTTTCAGATTTAAGAGAAACAGAGCCAATAGCCGTTAAATTAGCGAACGACCAAAGCATAGAAGCTTTAGGTACAGGAACGGTAGAATTGGAAGTTTTCGAACATGGTGAACTATTTTTATTAAAGTTGGAAAATGTGTTGTTTGTCCCAGGATTGAAGGGAAATTTGATTTCGGTCAGCACCTGCACAGAAAAATCATTTTTTTGTAAAATTTATGAGAGGAAAAGCGGAAATTGTGAATCCATTGAGGAAAATTTGCATAGAAGCTTACAAAAGAAACGGACTTTACATATTGCGTCAAACTAAATATACAAAAACGCAATTTACCAGAATGTGTATAGACAAAAATAGCAGTGAAATTTGGCATAATAGGTTTGGTCATCTTAATTTTGATGACCTTAGGAAATTGCAGAGAGAAAATTTAGTTAATGGATTACCCAAGGGTGAATTTAAAAGTATAACAAGTTGTGAAACTTGTATTAGGGGTAAACAGACTCGATTACCATTCCCAGAAGTCTCTCTGACAAAGTCAACAGAGCCACTGCAACTTATTCATTCTGACATATGTGGACCGATGAGAACAAAGTCATATGGCGGTGCATTGTACTTCGCGACTTTCATTGACGATTTCTCACGAATGATATTCACTTTTGTTATGAAACCAAAAAGTGAAATTTTCAAAGGATTTAAAGTATTTAAAAGATTTGCTGAGAAACAAACTGGCAAGAAAATTAAAGCAATCAGAAGTGACAATGCCGCAGAGTATTTGAGTTCAGATTTTAGAGAATATTTATTGGAGGAAGGAATTAGACATCAGCTCTCAGTTGAATATTCTCCGCAACAAAATGGAGTTGCTGAAAGAGCGAACAGAACTCTGGTAGAAATGACTAGATGTTTCATAATTCAAGCGAACCTCCCAGATCCACTTTGGGCTGAACTTGTGCATACATCTACATACATTAGAAACAGATGCCCAAGAACAAATGAAAGTCGAACTCCGTATGAAATATTTACAGGAAGAAAACCAACCGTTTCTCATTTAAGAATTATTGGATGTAAATGTTTCGCTGTTGACAACCGTCCGAGAAGAGGAAAATTCGCTCCTCGTAGTGAAGAATACCGACTGGTTGGCTATTCTCCCGAATCAAAGGCGTACAGATTATGGAAGCCTGGAACAGGCATGATGATAAAAAGTCGAGATGTACGTTTCCTCGAATCTGAAAACTCTACCTTAAGGAATGACGTGGTGCAAATTGAAGCTATACCACAGAAAAAGGAAGATACATCATTGGAGGAGGAAAGTCTTCAGGATGATGAAAACACTTTGCCCGGAACTGATTCGGAGTTTTTAGGCGAACCATCAGAAACAATGGAAGTCATCTCGCAGAGAGGAAGAGGAAGACCAAGGTATATTAGAACGGGAAAACCTGGCCGACCAAGAAAGGAATATCCTACGGCAAATTTATCCACGCAAGAATTTTCAGAAGTGAAGTACTCCCCAGATCCAAAAGACGCAGAGGAAGCGCTGTCTGGAAAAGATTCTTATTTTTGGAGGAAAGCAATGAAGGAGGAGTTTGATTCATTGATTGAAAACAAAACTTGGGAACTGGTTGATCCCCCTAAGGGCCAAAACGTAATTGGAAGCAAATGGGTATTCAGGAGAAAGTATAGTAGTGATGGTTCTCTTGAACGGTATAAGGCTCGACTTGTAGCAAAAGGTTATTCCCAAAAATACGGTATTGATTATGAGGAAACCTTTGCACCAGTGGTACGCCACAGTACGATCAGAACAGTTTTAGCCTTGGCCGTTGAATATGATTTTCTGGTCCATCAAATGGATGTTCAGTCTGCCTTCTTGAATGGTGATGTCAAAGAAGAAATTTACATGACACAACCAGAAAATTTCGAGTCAAAGAAATATCCAAGAAGGGTATGTAAACTAAAGAAGGCTATATATGGTCTGAAACAGGCTGGAATGACTTGGCATGCAAAGCTCGATTCAGTATTAAAAGAAATGGGCCTAGAACAGATGAAAACTGATAACTGTGTCTATATCAAACATCATTGAAGGCATTCTTCTGGTGGCAATCTATGTTGATGATTTGATAATTGCAGCTGAAAGAGAAGACACGTTGATATCCTTTAAAGAAAGTATGAAGAAGATATTCAAAATAAAAGATCTTGGAAAGATAAATTATTGTTTGGGTATAAGAATACAAACGAAAAAGGATGGCTCAATATCCATAGATCAAGAGAAATATATTGAAGAACTTCTGGCGAAATATAGAATGAAGGAGGCCAAGCCGATTTCTACACCCATGGACTCGAACTCCAAGTTAACAAAGATTTCATCTATAGAGGGTGAGAATGAGCCAGTAAAAAGGGAAGAATACCAATCACTGATTGGATCGTTAATATATCTTTCAGTGTCGACAAGGCCTGATATAGCCTATGCGGTTAGTGCTTTGGGACAGTTCAGCAATGATCCTAGGAGACAGCACTGGAATGCGGCCAGGCGTGTCCTCCGCTATCTAAAGGGCACTTTATGTTTGAAAATAACTTACGAGAAAACTAATGAGACCCTTTATGGTTGTGTCGACGCTGATTGGGGTGGAAACCTCGCGGATAGAAAATCTCAAACGGGACTTGTTTTCTTCTTAGCAGGAGGTCCAATAGCTTGGGAATCGAAGAAGCAGCAGACTGTCGCCCTTTCGAGCACGGAATCTGAGTACATAGCACTTTGTGAAGCGGGAAAGGAGGCAGTCTATCTTAGAGCGATGTTGGATGAGATGGGATTTGGTGAATTATTGAATGAACCTACGGTTTTAAAGACTGATAACCAGGGCGCTCAACAGCTGGCGAGAAATCCAGTCCATCATGCCAGAACTAAACACATTGACATCAAATGGCATTATATTAGAAGCATTTGCAGCGATGGTCTTATCGAGGTCGTTCACATACCAACCCAGGAAAATGTTGCCGACATCCTTACTAAAGGTCTGCCAAGAGTCTTGTATGATAAACATGTTGCTGGATTGGGAATGTAGAAATTGAGGGAGGGTGTTGGAATAATCAATTTCAACATTCTACTCTTCTTTTATTTGTTTTTGACCAATTGACCGCTATGTATATAAATTATTTCTTCCATTGTTGTGACGGAGTATGTAAAGCAAGCTGCTTTAACTTTATGTAAAATTAGAGCATAACTTAATAAAACTTTCTATCTTTAAAGACAATTTCCCGGCATTCTCCTTCCTATTTTTTCAACAGTTTATAATATATATGCATAATAATATTTTACAGAACCTTAGCAACTTTTTTTTATTCAAGAAGATATAAGGATGTGTGTTGCACAATTTTTAAAGATGTTTTTATACAAGCCCATATATAGCTGAATACTATAAACACACAATGTATGTATATTTGTTTTTTACTATATAAAATAATTAAAACAAAATTTAATCCTAATTTCTTAAACATTATCATTTCATTTTAAAAATATATATAGACACTTCGGGCAGTTAAAGTTTTATTTTTTTCAACGTTTCGACAAAATTCTTTTGTCTTCTAAAAATTATTAATTTTTAACGTCTTGTCAAATGTTTTATTTTTATTTATTTCATAGACGAAGACAAAAGATTGAAACGTTGAGAAAATAAAACTTGAACTGGTCAAAGTATCTATTTTTTACAGAAAAATGTATATAATAGTCATTTTAAAATTTTACCGAATTCTTTTTCAATACCAAGCATAAATTTGATTTGAAAGTCATCAAATGGTATACTCAGCTAACTTATCTTGAAAGGTATTAGAGAAAATTTCCTTCTGCGAAATATTTTAGCGGGAAATGGAATATAACCCTTCTATAGCATAGAGCGTATAATTTGAGATGCCCCCAAAAAAGATCCAATTTAAGTTCTCCCTATTGATCTTAAGAAATAAAGTTTCTCTGTTGAACAAGTTTTTTTCCTAGCTTTCTTTACGTTACATATTTTATCTTAAAATTTTATGTATATTTTACATTCATTCTCTCTCTATTTAATATTCATATAAATAAGAATATATGTATTATAAATATATTTATTATTATATTTAGAATATGTAATTCTTATATACAATTAATATATTTTATATAAGATATTTCATAGCAAATATATGAAAAAAAATGATATTTTATAATTGACATCTTTTTTTTTTTAAATAGGGTTTGACGTGGTTTTTTAAAGTGGTGTAGAGGAATAATTTGGCTTTTATTTTTCATTACATCGGTACATTTTTTTATGTTTAATTATTTCATGAAATGTGTTCTGTTGCTCTCGGTACTGTAAAATAAAGCTCTAGTATTATATAAGCTCCGTTTTTAAAAACCTCTGTAATGAAATATATAAAATTTATATAAATAAAATAAATTTACTTTTCTATATGAATTTTATATATAAGTGTAATTTAAAATATTATATTAGTCTTATATATATATATTTTTTATAGGTAATAAAAAGGCCAATATTAAATAAAAATATTTATATTCACTATCCAATATATCTTTTTATTTCATAAATATTTAAATATGGATTGCTCTATTTTAAAAAATATATAATATCATTATGAAAATTTAATTTTTCTTTTGTATTTGTTATTTGATTTAAGCATAAGAGGTTTGTTTTTTATATATATTTATTATATATATAATAGAAGAATATAATAGTATTTTAACAAAAGAGAAAACTCCAGCATAGCCTCGGCAGGTACGTATATATAATATATCCAATAACCATTTTTAGAAGTAATTTAAAAAAGGGCTAAGAATAATTTAATTAAAATAAAAGTCAGCCGAGAGATATTTCTAACCAATATTTAAAAGGCAAACGAAGCATAATAGATTCCGCCAAAATAAAATAAAAATTGACAAAGTAAACATATCATTCTACTGAACGTTGCTAATTCAAAAATTATAATAGAAAGTTTAAATATTTGTTTTAAGAAAAATTGTGAATTTTTAAATTATCTTCCCTCTTTCTCTTTTTTAATTTCAAATGGCGATATATAAAATTTTGAAAAATATTTCTACGGAATTTACTTCAAAAACGTATTAAAGTTTGTTGAGGTGTGAAAATGAGTTAATATTTTTAATGCTTTTTTTTTGTAAAAAACGATTAATCTTTTTAGAAATACATTAAAATAATTTTATAATATACCTTCTTTTGGTTTTATTGAGTACATATTTGATATGAATATGAAAATGTTTGATTATAATAAGTTTGTTTTTAGTTTTATTAAAGACATTTTGAATTTAATAAAGTCATTTTTGATTTCAAAGAGGTCATTTTTGGTTTAAAAAGGACATTTTCTATTTTAATACGGTCATTTTTTGTTTTATTAAAGACATTTTGAATTTAATAAAGTCATTTTTGATTTCAAAGAGGTCATTTTTGGTTTAATAAGGACATTTTCTATTTTAATACGGTCATTTTTTGTTTTATTAAAGACATTTTGAATTTAATAAAGTCATTTTTGATTTCAATGAGGTCATTTCAGATTTCTTCTTGGTTTTAAAAACAACGAATGCCAGCCAGCCAATCTCTATCTTCAAAACATTTGGTTTCATTAAGGACATTTTTTATTTTATTAAAAGCATTTTTAAAATTTCTAGGAATATATAATATTTTACATTTTAAAGACTAGATTATGAAGTTTAATAACCAAATAGTTCATGATATAATAACAGCATTGTAAATATAAAAGTAATATTAAAGTCAATAATAATCAGTAGCCAAGTTGGCGCATATATAAACAAAAGAAATAACTCTTTTGCAAGGATAAAAGCCAGACGATAAAAGCCAGACCTTCTGATCTCTGGGTCTTGATCGCTTGATCTTGATCCCTGAAATGATCCCTTAAATATTTTTGAAGCCTGCGGCGCTTTAGTTGTGCTTGGTGCTGCCTTGGTTCCCTCAAAATCGGCGCGCACTCGCCCTCCTCTCCCCCGGGGTGCCCACGGCTCTGCCGGCGCCTCTACGGCCCTCTCCTTGGCCCTCCACTGCGGCGGGCGCTTGGAGACACCTAATCATGAGTGATGCCTTAAAATGCTTGTCCGAAGCATGTAGAAGGCAAAAAAATTGTATGAATAACTCTTTAGCACAAATATATGTTGTTTAGTTTGTGATACAATAAATACATTAAGTTTTAGTCTGCTTAATGTTGTTGTTAGTTTTTTAATTAACTACGAAGACAAGTTAATGTCACATGGTGGCAGCGGTAATCGCATATATTTATAATTAAATTAATTTAGTGTTCGTGTCAAAATGGCTGACCAATTCTTAAAGCCGCCTAAGCCTTTGGAGCAATCATCAAAAGAAGCATGGGACGAGTGGATAGAAGCATTTATATGGTACGAAAAAGCTGTACAATTAGAAAAGAAACCACAAGAAGTCCAAGTAGCGATCTTTATGGCTTCGATTGGACAATTGGCCCAGAAAATTTATAAAACGTTCAAGTTGAATGAAGGTGAAGAAAATAAGTTACAAGAACTCAAGGGTAAGTTTAATGAATACTTTACCCCTAAATTATATTATACTGTAGAAAGGTATCAGTTTAATAATATAAAGCAGTGTAATGAGCCTTTTAAAGAATTCCTAATTAAGGTTAAATTACAAGCAAAAAATGTAAATTTGATCAAATGGAGGATGAACTAATTAAGGATAGAATAGTTGTTGGTATACAAAATAATGATGTTCGAGAAAAATTACTTTCTGATCCAGATCTGAATATAACTAAAGCAATTCAAATATGTGTGGCTGCTGAAAATGCTAACACACAACTAAGAGAAATTAAAGATAGGAACGAAAGTGAGCCATCCATTTCCACAATCAAAGAAAAATTAGTAGAGATTTCTCACAGAAAGCCTTTATTCCTAGAGATACCACAAGCTTTAAGAAACTTATAAATAATTGTACACGTTGTGGAGCTAAACATGAAATAAACAAATGCCCAGCATATGGTAAAGTATGCCATAGATGTAAAAAGGCTAACCATTTTTCAGAATTATGCAAAACTGCCAAAAGGGAAAGAGTGGTAAACCTTGTAGAAGATATTGAGGTGGAATCGGATGAATTTTCTCTCTCAATAAATTAAATAAAGACCCGAAATGGACAAGAGTGGTTGGAAAGAGTAACGTTCAAAGGAAATCAAACAGTTGAGTTTAAATTGGACACTGGAGCGCAGTGCAATGCCATACCTTTGACACTCTCTAAAAAACTTAAACTAAAAATCAATTCAAGTGGAGTAAGGAAGTTATTAACTTACTCTGGTGAATCAATAAGGGTAATGGGCGAGACAAATGTTACTTGCACAATAAAAAGTAAGGCAGTAGTTCTCAGATTTATAATATCAGAAAAAGGAATCACTCCGATTCTGGGAAGAGATGCCTGCTCACAGTTAGGCTTGATCTACAGGGTTGATGAAGTCTGTCCAGAAATGGAATTTGAAGAATTGTTTAAAGGTATAGAGCTTATAAGGAACTATAAATATAAAGCTGACTTTTCAGAAATTCCAAAAAAAATAGCCCATTAAACCTGCTCGCAAGATACCTTTTGCAATCAAAGCTAATGTCTGTCCTCCATGTTAGGAGCGGCTTCTTCCGAGGAAGGTGATGGCCGGCATGCGCCCTCGGGCTAGATCTTTTGATCGACAGATATCACCAACTGATGACCAAATATCCTTTAGGATATCCTGGTCTTTACAGCACTAATGAAAAGCTAATGTCAAGAAGGAACTTGATGAAATGGAAGCATTGGGCATAATCAAAAAAGTGAGTCACCCCACTCCTATCTCCAGTCATATGGTGATAGTTCGCAAGGACGGAAAAATCAGGATATGTCTTGATCCTTCAGACTTAAACAAGATTTTGTTACGAAGAGAGTTTCCTCTCAAACGACTGGAGGACATTGCAGTCACCTTGCACAAGTCCAAATACTTCACCAAACTGGATTTAAAGAAAAGCTTTTGGCAACTCCCAGTTGATGAAGAAACACAACCATACTTAACTTTTTCAACACCATGGGGAAGATACTCATTCTTACGGGTACCATTTGGTATTAAAACTGCCCTAGAAATAATGCAACAAATTATGACTGATTTACTAAGTGACCTAAAGGGAGTAGAAAACTCAATGGATGATATCCTGATCCATGCACCTGACCTGGATACATTGAGAAAGAGAACTTATGAGGTTCTTTCTTTGCTTAAATCAACCGGGATCAAATTAAACAAAGAAAAATGTGTCTTCGAAAGAGAACAAGTTAAATATTTAGGAAATTTGATATCAAAAGCAGGAATACAAATAGACCCTGGAAAGGTCAAAGCAATAAATGATATCCAGAGTCCTAGAAATCGCAAGGAGCTTCAGCGCTTGCTTGGTATGATACAATACTTGCAGAGTTTCATACCTAATGCATCGGAAAAGACCAGCAACATGAGGATGCTCCTTAAGAAAAATGTTGTTTGGAACTGGGACCCTTCCCTTGATAATGATCTAGAAGAAATTAAAATTGCATTAAAGAAGGCATCTGCTTTGAAATTCTTTAATCCAAATGCGGCACTGACAATGTCAGTTGATGCTAGTTCGCATGCGATTGGAGCTGTACTTATGCAGGACAACCGTCCTATTGCCTTTGCTTCAGCAACACTAATTGACTACCAGCGCAACTATCCCCAGATTGAAAAAGAGGCCTTAGCAATAAAATTTGGATGCCGAAAGTTTCATGAATACATTTTTGGTAGACCTATCTTGGTAGAAACTGACCATAAGCCTCTCGAAACCATTTTTAAGAAATGCTTGAGCAAATCGCCACTCCGTTTGCAGAGAATATTATTAGAGCTACAGCCCTATGATCTAAAGGTAAAATATGTTAGAGGTAAAGATATGTTTATAGCTGATTTACTAAGCAGAGATTGTGTTGAAGAAGAAAAATTTGAAAACGAGCATCTAGAAATTCTTCTATGTATTTCTATGCCACAAAGCCTAACAAAGAATGAACTGGTGACGGCAACAGAAACTGATCCAGAACTATCGCAACTAAAGTCACTTCTATTAAATGGATGGCCGGAACACAAGTCTGCAGTTCCAATTGAATGCAGATTATATTGGCCCTTCAGAGAAGAAATCTCTTTGCATGAAGGCTTAATATTCAAAGGACTCCGCATAATATATATATATATAATCCCTAAATCTATTAGAGTCAAGGTCTTAAAGAGTCTGCACATCGGACATATTGGCATCAACGGCACTCTTCAAAGAGCCAAGGAATCAATTTATTGGCCTGGAGTAACAAAAGATATAATCAACCAAGGAGAAAGGTGTATGATTTGCATTTCCAATTCCAGGAATAATCAAAAACAAACAATCATTAACAAGGAAATACCCAAAATTCCATGGCAAATTGTAGCATCGGATGTTTTTATGTATAATGACCACAATTATTTACTGGTAACTGATAGTTATTCTGGATATATTGATTTTAAAGAACTTAAATCATTAAATTCTAAAGAAACAATAGTATATTTAAAGGAAAGAATTGCCCAACATGGGATCCCAAAGGTTCTAGAAACTGACAATGGTACCAACTATTGTTCAAGAGAATTCAAGCAATTTTCACAGGAATGGTCATTTACCCACCAAACCTCTAGCCCTCTACACCCTAGGTCCAATGGATTAGCAGAAAGGGCAGTTCAAACAGCAAAAAGTCTTCTTAGAAAATGTGAAAGAGGAAAAGAAGACACCCAAATGGCACTGTTGAACTATCGAAACGCCCCAAGAGAAGGATTAGGTTCACCTGTGCAACGACTTTACAGTCGCCGAACCAGAACCTTGTTGCCAATTAAAGAAGATCTTTTGGAACCATCTGTACTGGAGAAAACTAGTGAAATTCTTAGAAACGCTCGCGCAAGACAAAAATCTTATGGTGATATGCATTCTACATCACATCAGCAACTCTCTGAAAATCAACCAGTGTTCTTGAAAGAGCGTGAAAGAGTTTGGACTCCTGCTACTGTAGTCAAGCAGTTAAGTCCTAGGTCATATGCAGTGAGATCTCAAGATAGGATATTGCGTCGTAATCAAGCCTTCTTGAGACCTTTTCATGGTGAGCCAGAGGCTCAAACTTCATCCATGGACTATCATAAGGAAATGGAGAACAATGGTCCTCCTCCACTTGAAAGTGAGCACGCATCACCCCCACCTGTGCCGACTCTGCTGGACAAGATTGACAAGGGACCCCACCCATCAACGGAGCCCATGGAGCCATCACAGACTTTACCGTCCACTGACCGTAACCCTTTAAGAACAAAGTCTGGACGCCTCATCAAGCCAGTCTCCCGGCTGAACCTTTGAAAAAAAAAGGGGAGATGTAAATATAAAAGTAATATTAAAGTCAATAATAATCAGTAGCCAAGTTGGCGCATATATAAACAAAAGGAATAACTCTTTTGCATAAATATATGTAATACAATAAATACATTAAATTTTAGTCTGCTTAATGTTGTTGTTAGTTTTTTAATTAACTACGAAGACAAGTTAATGTCACAAGCATTTTAAAAGGTTTTATATTCTAAGATTACAAATCTGATCCATTTAAGTTGGAAGAAAATGGTCAAAAAATATAAAATAAAATTAGAAACATAAAAAATTGCCAAGTAAAATAATGAAGAATTAAAAATATTAAAGAGGTTAAAATTTACTTTGTTTTACCAATGCTTTAAATATTTGCTGTTATATAAAATATAAATTAGAAAAATTTTAAATCAAAATTTAAAATAAAACATCCTCTTTATATTAAGAATGATATTGGCAATTACTTTAATTTTCATAGAATTCATCGATTTTACCATTAGACTATTAATTAAATTTTTCCACGTCAATTTTTTTTTTAATGGCAGACGACTCCATAGTTGATGCCATTTTGAGAAATATGGCGTGGGGGAATTTATGGATTATTTGGGCAGTTTGACTAATGGACTTAAACATAACACTCGTTATTAAGCTAAATCACGCACGTATAATGGGAAAAATACAACTATTAATTTAAACACTTTCTAGCTTTAAAAACTTTGTTTTTATTATGATATATATTTAAAATTATTTATATATAATTTTAAGCATTATTTTTACCATTTATAATATTGTAGATAGACATCAAAGATGAATCAGAGGAGTGACATGAAATATATTAATTTATAATTTCATCTTACATAAAAAAATTCAACCAAAAGATAAAAAGGTAATAGGATGATATATTGTCAGATATTCAACATATTATATAAGATTTCAATTGAAACATTAAATATGCTGTAATATTACTTACTTGTATATATACATTCTGTCTTTACCATATTTTCATAAATTATTTACTAGATTATTCATATATATATTTTTTTGACTGTTACCTGATGTTTTTTTAGATACTAATCGTCATAAGGATAATTCGCGATTTTTAAAAGGTTGTTAGAGCTTATACTGCAAGTAAACATAGTACATGTAATGATAATCTTGGTGGTTAAAAGGTTATGGAACATATTCGCTAAAAGTTATATCTTTTCTTAAAAGTTATCAATTAAATAATAAATTAATGAGTTAAAAATAGAGATCTTAAATATGATTGATTAAACACACAACTTAATTATGATAATCTTGTTTTCAATTAATTTTTACACTAAGGTTGTAATTATATGGCCTTAAAACTGCAGAATCATGGTTTTAAATGAAGTTAGAGCTTAAATCACATATAGATTTCAAATAGAAAATAGACTCATATCCTGTGCTACAGGTGAGCCCATCGGGTTTATAAAACAACTAAGCAATTTACTCAATAATAACGGATCCTCGTGGCTTAATTATTGTAATGATCTTGATTCACTAAGGAATGAGATCCCAGGAATATTAAGAACTGCGATAGAGCAAACAATACAAAATGACTTAACACGAATAACCCAATCAAGGTTATATCCTGTAGGCGCCATCCCGACCAGAGAGCCACAGATAAACAGATTATAAACGCACAGAATATAGAATCCGAGCTCCCCAGTAGAAGGAATACCCGGAAGACGACGGTACCCTCTGTTATATGTGCTGTTCACTATGATGATTTTGTTTTAAAAAACACTACTAAATTATTTCATTGGATCCTCTCTTTCTTTTTCCCAGTAAGAAACGCCTACGGAAGCCAACAGAAATTCAGAAGTGGGATAGTCCTGAAGAAAATTGAAGATTCACTGGAATAATTTGGAAACGAGAAGGACGTGGCGCTGTGACTGATCAACGTAAGAGGAGTTGCATGGTATGTACGAAATTTAATTACCTATTCCTAAAAGTATTATTACAAGTCACCTCGGTAAAAGTATTATTGCAAAATCATCTCGATAAGAAGTATTTTAAAGAAAGTATTTTAAAGTAAATTAGTATTTTAAAGAAAGTATTTTAAAGTAAAGTGAAGTATTTTAAAGAAAGTATTTTAAAGTAAAGTGAAGTATTTTTAAAGAAAGTATTTTAAAGTAAAGTGAAGTATTTTTAAAGAAAGTATTTTAAAGTAAAGTGAAGTATTTTAAAGAAAGTATTTTAAAGTAAAGTGAAGTATTTTAAAGAAAGTATTTTAAAGTAAAGTGAAGTATTTTAAAGAAAGTATTTTAAAGTAAAGTGAAGTATTTTAAAGAAAGTATTTTAAAGTAAAGTGAAGTATTTTAAAGAAAGTATTTTAAAGTAAAGTGAAGTATTTTAAAGAAAGTATTTTAAAGTAAAGTGAAGTATTTTAAAGAAAGTATTTTAAAGTAAAGTGAAGTATTTTAAAGAAAGTATTTTAAAGTAAAGTGAAGTATTTTAAAGAAAGTATTTTAAAGTAAAGTGAAGTATTTTAAAGAAAGTATTTTAAAGTAAAGTACAGTATTCTAAAGAAAGTATTTTAAAGTAAAGTAAAGTATTCTAAAGAAAGTATTTTTAAAATAAATTGAAGAAACAAAAAAAAAGTATTGTCTCAAAATTACCAAAGAAAAGTTTATTTCGTTTAAAGAAATAATTGAAACAGTACGTATCTGGTTTAGTCAGCTTTATTTGTTTATTTTAAAATTTTTTTGCCTTGTTTATTTTTCCTTTTGAAAAAAAAAAAAAAAACATGACTTATTTAGCGAAAGTAAGGAAATGCGATTTGAGCAAGTTGGCGTATGAACTCGGCGAGGTAGTACCGCCAGAGAGCAGGATCGTCGACTTAAAACACCTTATTTTGAATAGCCAATCCTACGAAGAAGAATTCGCAAAACAACTGTTGGAGACTCTGATCAAGGATCGGGAACGAATCGAGGAGCGGGAACGAATCGAGGAGCGGGAACGAATCGAGGATCGGAAACGAATCGAGGATCGGGAACGAATCGAACGGGAACGAAAAGAACAAATAGTAATGGAATTCGAGCTTGAGAAGCTGCGCATCCAGACTACACGCGGAAACAACGATACGTCTCGAAGTACCAGCAATGACGCACATTACGAGATACGTAAACTGATGCCCAAGTACGAGTCGAAGGACAATGATTTGAGTTTTTACCTAATTCTTTTCGAAAGACAGGCAAAGCGACTAGGATTGGATGAAAACCAATGGGCGTTCAGCCTCCTAGGATTGCTACCTTACGAAATGACTCAATTAATCGCTCGGGAGACAGAAGAACAAAGCGGCGATTATAGGTTCGTGAAAAGGTTGCTCCTAAAACGGTACAAGTTGAGCCCCGAACAATTCAGACAAAAATTCGAGAAGCACGAGAGATCTCAAAAGGGTTCCTGGAGAGACTTCGCTTTCGAATTGCGAGGATATTTCAACGAATGGATCGAAGGAATGAACGTGGAAATTTTCGACGCCCTAAAGGATTTGTCCGTTACTAACCAGCTAAAGAAAAAAGTTCCAAATGTGCTGCGTAATCATCTCATTGACGATTGGACCAAGTTAAACAACCCAGATGAGTTGGCGGATAAACTGGACGAGTACGAAAATGTTCGCACCGAGATGGGACCTCCGCATTGGAATTCGAAACACACCACACCACCGTCGTTTCAGCAGAAATCTGCGAGATTTCCCAACCGAAGCGAAGTTAAAGAGACTGAACAAGGAACGAATGTTTCGAGTAGAGAGGCTGCAAGGAACGAAATCAGTGAAAAGTATCCTGACACCTCGAGGAGAATGGTCAACCGTGCAATCAGAAACGACAAGGGAGAACCGAAGTGCTTCAACTGCAATCAGTTTGGACACATTGCCAGAGACTGCCCAGCACCCAGGACTACGTTGACATGCCGAGGATGCGGTCAAACGGGACACAAGGAAAGGAATTGCACAAGACCCAAAGAAGGACTAAAAGTAGCCAACCTGGAAGTCGAAGGACTGGAGACTGTCCCGTCAGATGTATATTTGAAGGATGTCAAGATCGACAACAAGGAAACCGTGAAGGCAATGATAGACACCGGGAGCAGCAGTTGTCTAATGAGAGAATCGGTCGCAAGGAGGATCAGCGTCGACATCGAACCAGACTCGACTAGTCTGTACGGCATCGGTAACCAGACCGCACCAGCTGCCAGGACCGTTGGGAAGACGACAGTTGACCTGGAGATTGATGGCGTAGTCGGAAAAGAAATCGCTGTATTCATTGTTAACGATGATGCCCAACCTTATGACCTACTAATTGGAAGAACATGGACAGATCTGCCCTACGTATCCTTCGCGAGAATCGGTAAGGAACTGCATATTGGCTATTCAACCGAATTTCCGTTTGCTAATCTGCAAGAAGAAATCAAGTCGCGTCGCGTTGAACTGAGAGCAACCGAAACTGTTCAGTTGGAGAGCGACTCCATTAACTTTACAAGCGCAATCACAGACGAGGTAAAGGATGGATATGTATTGTTCACAGGAGTAGATGACGCCTGTGTCGATTCCCTATTGGAAGTGGTCGACGGAAAGACGACCGTACCCATCATCTCAGCTGGCAAGGGCAAGTTGAGAGTAAGGAAGAACCAATGTGTAGGGCGGGTTGAACTACTGAACCTTGATGATATTGTTGTTAACCTGGACGTCGCAGAGGATTCGTTTCAGACTAAAAATGAAGAGAAGAGGGAAGGACAAGACCAAATGAAACGTAAGCGCCCCATACTGCCTGAGGACATCAACGTCAATCATTCTCTGACTTCGAAAGAGAGACAAGAAATCCTAGATGTAGTAAACGAGTATAGAGACTGTTTCGCTCTTGGCATGGAGGAATTAGGGTGCACCGATGTCACCAAGATGGACATTAAGGAGGTTGATGGAAGCAAGCCAGTCTGTCTGAGACCGTATAAGACGACTGCAAGTGAACGCGAAGCAATCAGGGAGATTGTCAGAGAGTGGAAGGACAATGGAATAGTCACGGAAACTAGATCACCCTACGCTAGTCCCGTCCTACTTGTGAGAAAGAAAACTGGAGATCATCGTCTGGTGGTAGATTATAGGAGACTCAACATTCAAACAGTTAAGGACAAGTTCCCATTACCAAGGATAGACGACCTTCTGGAAGGCCTAAGGAATGCGAAATTCTTCACCACTCTGGATCTGGCGCATGGATATCTGCAGATACCACTGACCGATAAGGCAAAATTAAAGACAGCATTCATCACCCCAGATGATACAGGTCAATTCGAAAGGATGATTTTTGGACTCGCCAACGCACCAGCTGAATTCCAAGGACTGATGCACACTGTCCTAGGTCCGCTGCTGAACAAGAAGGCATTCTGCTATCTCGACGACGTGATTATCCCGGCAAAAGATTGGCGGGAGATGATCGAAAGGTTGAGGGAAGTCCTCGAAAGAATAAGATCAGCGAAGTTGACACTGAAACCCTCTAAATGTGAGTTCGGAAGGAGGGAAGTTGAGTTCTTAGGGTATGTCATCAGTACAGGCGGACTTAAGCCAGGCCCAAGAAAGATCAAGGCGATAGAAGAATTTCCAGAACCCAAGAATGTCCACGACATACGACGCTTTCTGGGACTGACGAACTTCTTCAGACGATTTGTAAAGGACTTCGCGAGGAAAGCAGAACCGCTAAGCAGACTTACGAAGAAAGGTTCACAATTTGAATGGAAGGAAGAACAGCGAAGGTCATTTGGAGGACTACGAAAGGATCTGGTCGAATATCCGGTACTAGCTCATTACAACCCTGAACTCAAGACAGAAGTACATTGCGATGCGAGTGCTGAGGGATTAGCAGGAATGGTGCTACAGATGGACGAAGACGTGGACCCATGGACCGAGCCGGATAGAATTCAAGAGAGTGTGAGATCCCAAATTGAGAACAAACAAGAAACTATGAAGACATACTACGATAAGAAGAGGTGCCGTACAATCCAATTCGAAGTAGGAGAAATTGTAGTGATGAGGCATGTACCCAAAATGACGGGTGAACCAACCAAGGCACAACCCAAATATCGAGGACCTTTGATAATTACCGAGGTTCTGCCAAGCGACACGTATAGAGTGACTCAGTTAAGCGAAAGAACCAGTGGACGGTTCTACACGACAACGGCCCATATCAGTCAACTGAAGTCTTGGCACAGTGAAGAAGATGACTCAGCTACAGAAGAAAGTCCGGACGAGGAGCCAGAAGTAGAAGATACCCCCCGACGCAACCCACGACGTTCCTGCAACGCAAGGTTCAATCGAGGACGATTGAAATCCAGGAATGGCCGAATATAGGCGCCATCCCGACCAGAGAGCCACAGATAAACAGATTATAAACGCACAGAATATAGAATCCGAGCTCCCCAGTAGAAGGAATACCCGGAAGACGACGGTACCCTCTGTTATATGTGCTGTTCACTATGATGATTTTGTTTTAATAAACACTACTAAATTATTTCATTGGATCCTCTCTCTCTTTTTCCCAGTAAGAAACGCCTACGGAAGCCAACAATCCCCACTATAGAGACATATATATACAACGTTTACCACCGAAGAATATTTCTTAAGTGAACTCCCTTTTCCTGTCACCAGATTAATCGCACAATTTAGAACCCTTTCAATCTTTTTCATAGAACACCATCTGATTTTAATGAGGGGTGAAGACTTGAATTGTACTTTCTGTGGATCAGGAATAACAATGGAGATGTTGCACTACTCATTTGATTGTGCTGCTCTGTCTGAGGAAAGACGAAAACTAAATGATAAAACTGGGCAACTTTGTCCTTCATTTCCGGCACTAATTAATGAAATATCAAAGAATAGGTATATAGCGGTGGCGATATTTGGATTCCACAGGATTATATCCCGGGAAAAGGCCACACAGTGTTCTCCCCATCCCTTGTGAACTAGCGAATCCTGTATAGAGCGAGAGGCCCTAAATAAAGGCTTTGTTGTTGTTGAAAATAGACTGTACATTTTAGTATAAATTAAGAACAAAATAAAATCCAAGTACATATTGTGGCGAAGAAATATTTTATTATTTAATTTAATATTATTCAATGAAAATATATTCAACAGATTATAAAAATATATATTACTCTGTATTTGTGAAATCATATTTTAAATATTTCTTTGCTTGCTTGCTTAAGATTCTCTAGCTGTAAATAGTTTTGGGCTGACCTGTTAATAATTGTCGACTTGCCGCTGTGACGTCATCAATAAATACTTTTACATCTTAGGATATTTCAAGGCTTGATTTCTACGCTACAACTGGTGAAGAAGCTGGACCGATACCCATTAAGAAATAAAAGAAAAATTGATTCTGTTGAACCAGAAGAAACTTCTATGAATGTAAAGACGGAAGCAGGTACCCAGGTAAGCAACTACGTTGTTCAACATCTGCCAAGGAACCCTTCCATTTTCTCCGGGGAGGATGGTGAAGATCTCCAAAAATGGTTAAAAGGGTATGCACGTGTGGCAAAGTACAACCATTGGGACGAAACCCTTTGTCTTACTAAAGTTTATTTTTATCTGTCTGGAACTGCTCTCAAATGGTTTGAGAACAACGAAGAAAGCATCCAGACTTGGAAGGAATTCACATCTCAATTAGAGAATGTGTTCGGAAAAAAAGAAAATTCAAAATTGCAAGCGGAGAAGAAACTTAAAACACGGGCACAATTAAAAGGCGAAAGTACCGAATTTTACATCCAGGATGTCCTGTGCTTGTGCAAAGAGGCTGATCTTCAAATGAGCGAGGAAGATAAAATCTCGCACCTCATGAAGGGGATAGCTGAGGAGCTTTATCAAGCACTCCTACCGAGGGATGTACAGAGCACCGAGCAATTCATTACAGAATGTCGCCGTGTTGAAGCGCTCCGTTGTAGGCGAGTTACCCCAACCAAGTACGAGCGCCTACCAAATGTAGCCTTTCTCTGTGACCAGGATGACGGAGAAGATCTGTCATCGCTGATCCAAAAATTGTTCGTGAAGAGATAAAGCAAGTATTGGACTCTCCTCATGAGGAGCCTAAAATCGCTGTCATTGAAGATTTAGTGAGGGAAGAGATTGTAAAGACCTTGGCACCTAGATCAAAACCTACAATAAGTCCCCCTCAAGCAACCAGGCCGGAACCAAATACTAGATACGAGGCCCAAACGATACGACCGCATCCTGAACCTCATTACCGAAAGCAAGGAAGGAGATGTGACACCAATGAATGGCGGACAACTGAGGGAAAGCCAATCTGTTTCTACTGCGGACGCCCAGGTCACGTCGTCCGCTATTGCCGCGACAGGAAGAGACCCAATGAGGAGAGGAGAAATGAATATTTCCGAAGAAAGAAAGACGCAAAGGAATTCTACAACTCTCAAACCGAATCTCAGGAACCCAACGATGAATCATCGAGGAAAAGTTTCAGTCGCTACCGAAGCCCTACCCCATATACCGGTCGAAACAGACAAAATTTCTCATCTGCTAGAAGATCTAGCTGGTCGCCCCGCCATGAAAATTAGATAGACCATATTGGAGGCGAGGCCGCAAAGTTAAGAAATCCTACCTTGCCGACCACATTATAAATAAGAAAAAACTACATTGACGTAAATATAGACCTGCCAAGCCCTCAGGAAGAAGTTATCTCAACTGAAAGAAGACATCCCCACTGAACGAACACAACAACCACAGACCCGCGAAGAGACCTCAGGCCCTATCACCCGTTCTCGAGCCTTGAGACTGAGGATGTAAGTCTCCTTCTGAGCATCGGGTCGATGCTCTTTATTGGAGGAGGCTATGTGGCGAAGAAATATTTTATTATTTAATTTAATATTATTCAATGAAAATATATTCAACAGATTATAAAAATATATATTACTCTGTATTTGTGAAATCATATTTTAAATATTTCTTTGCTTGCTTGCTTAAGATTCTCTAGCTGTAAATAGTTTTGGGCTGACCTGTTAATAATTGTCGACTTGCCGCTGTGACGTCATCAATAAATACTTTTACATCTTAGGATATTTCAAGGCTTGATTTCTACACTACAATATATAGATAATATACACTATATAAAGAAAATGTTTTAATATCCTTATTATTGGTTTAAATATATTTTTAAAATGGAAAGATTCTATGAGAAAACTGAAAATTGATTTTTTTGTAGTCTCCATTGTCTAAAACGAATTCCATTAAAAAATTTTGTTTTTTCAACTTGAGGCAAAGAAAGTGTTTTTTATTTAGTATTTTTTTTTTAGAAATGAAATTTAATATTTTCTTTTCTAAATGTAAAAAAGTCAATAATATTATATTTATTTAGTTCACTACTATTGTCTTTTTATAATATATACTCTATGAATATAGGAAACTAATCGAATGAATAGTTTGGCAACGCTGTATTTAAATCACTGAATAGAGGTTATTTATAACATGTTTTATTCGTCAATTTAATGAGGCGAATTTTTTAAATATTTTTTTAAAAAGGTTTCAAACATAAATATTATATAGAAATATTCTCTCAAAAATAACGTATTTGTAACTCTAATAAAATATGTAATATTTTACATTACAGGTATTACATTTTAATATTTTCGTTTAGTGTGCGTTTATTTATCGTTAAATTTATTCAAATATTTTATAAGTTTATAATTAGGGCTTTAGAAACTTTTAGAATTTTTGAAAAAGTTTATTTTCTATTCAATTTTAAGGAAAATATATATATATTTTTAAATTGCATATCGTGATAATTTATATATGTGAGCAATAGTTACCCAGGTAACAGTCAAAAAAATATATATGAATAATCTAGTAAATAATCTATGAAAATATGGTAAAGACAGAATGTATATATACAAGTAAGTAATATTACAGCATATTTAATGTTTCAATTGAAATCTTATTGAGTAAATTGCTTAGTTGTTTTATAAACCCGATGGGCGCACCTGTAGCACAGGATATGAGTCTATTTTCTGAGATAAGAGGATGCCAGCGGGCGACGCTGGCCTGGGACGCTGGGAATTCTGCGAGAAGCGGCGGCTGGCCAGCCGGCCTGCGCGCGCACCGGGGGCTGCGCGCGCACTTTTCGAACACCGCCTGATGTCGCCGGCTGTTTACCGCGCGTCGCTACAACCTGCGGCGGTTCCTTCCATTATATAATACTCTAGGCGCTGGTGGAGTAAAAACTGTACTCCACCTGCCTCTTACAATTGTATGTAATTTTTGGACACTTATTAAAATATAAATTATTAATTTATAGTTCTCACTGCAGCTCGAACCTTTACCCTAACGCGGTGGAACATTTTCTATTTGAAATCTATATGTGATTTAAGCTCTAACTTCATTTAAAACCATGATTCTGCAGTTTTAAGGCCATATAATTACAACCTTAGTGTAAAAATTAATTGAAAACAAGATTATCATAATTAAGTTGTGTGTTTAATCAATCATATTTAAGATCTCTGTTTTAATTTTTACTTTTTCTAATAATTTATATATATATATAGAGATATGTAAATTTTTCTCGGGAGGGGATATTAATCTATAAAAGTCGCTTCCCGTCAAAATAGACTGTGAAACTAAGCGACATTTATTGACTGTCTCCGCAAACTAGCAGACTCAGGTCGATGACAAAGCCACAACACCAACTTTGGAAAACTGAGAAGCGTCCACCTGGTGACCATGGTTTCGGAATAATAGCCTTTTTCAATATAGGGCGGGATTTTATTTCATAATATCTCCTCAAAATAAGATGAATATTTATATATAAAATCATAGGGAGCCTCTCCCATCTATTGGCCGTTGCCGCAAACTAGCGGCCTCAGGTCGGTGACAAAGCCACAACACCAACTTTGGAAAACTGAGAAGCGTCCACCTGGTGACCATGGTTTCGGAATAATAGCCTTTTTCAATATAGGGCGGGATTTTATTTCATAATATCTCCTCAAAATAAGATGAATATTTATATATAAAATCATAGGGAGCCTCTCCCATCTATTGACCGTTGCCGCAAACTAGCGGCCTCAGGTCAGTGACAAAGCCACAACACCATCTTTGGCAAACTGAAAAGCGTCCACCTAGAGACCATGGTTTCGGGCTAATGGTCTTTTTCAGTACAGGCGGGATTTGATTTCATGAGATCATAAAATAGGATAGATGTCACTTGATTCAGTCGCCTACTTTAACGAGAGAGCTTGCCATAATCTTTAATTGAAATTTATATATAAAAGCGTAGGGCGCCTCTCACGTCAAAATAGACGCCATCTATTGGCCGTCGTCGCAAACTAGCGGCCTCAGGTCGGTGACAAAGCCACAACACCAGCTTTGGCAAACTTAAAAGCGTCCACCTAGAGACCATGGTTTCGGGCTAATGGCCCTCGTCAGTCTAGGGCGGACTTTATTCCATGAGATCCACACGGGATCTAATGGAATCTGCACAATCTGCCAAAGAGGTGTTTTGTTGGCAAAGTGACTGGGCCGAATCTATAGCCAGAATATAGATGGAATTTTGCCGAGAAGAAATCCATCTATGAAAGCATAGAGCGTCTCTTTCGTCACAATCAACGTCGAATAAACGTCGTTGTGATGTGGTTTTGTCACCGACCCGAGGCCGTTAGTTTGCGGCGACGCGGTCAATAGATCTAGTTTTGACGGGAGAGGTGCCCTTTGCTTTTATAGATCAATTATCTTCCATAGAAAAACTTATATTTATATATGTAAATAAGATGCATTTAGCGCGCCATCTGTTTTCAGAAATTTTTACTATTTTTAGCGCGTATGATTCTATTTAAATAAAACAATTTTCTACTGTCCTTACTTCAATGATAAAAATAATGGAATATGTAATTAACACATACACACCTTTATAAATAATTCCCATTCAATCTTAACACTAATGTTTAATATTCACAGATAATAAAGAGATGAAAAGGGTAAATTTGATTCGATCGAAATGTTTACAAGTGAAGTCCAACCGGCAATGTCCGGGGATGATGACTAGGAAAAGTTCTACATAGCTAAGTCTCAGAGCTGCTACAAAATAACTCCACACAAGAATCCGTGGTAAATCCATGTATAGTAACTTTCTTTGCCTCCAATTTGCCCAGATTAATCTATTAGCTTGAATGTATTTATATAATTTTCCCTGTATATAAATATCATGTTACCATTAAGTTCTATCACTGTTTTTCCTTCATGTATCCTATATTTCTGCTTGGAGAATCTGTATAAGACTAAAAGGTCTTAATAAAGCTTTTGTTGTTGTAGTGTAAATTTGATTCCCCAAAGCTCTATCCCACTTCTTCAATATTTACTACCAATAGCTGGAACCCATTAAAAATAACTGGAAGAACAGCCACAATGTAATAAAATATCCCAGATACTGCTATAATCTTTGTTGGAAGATTTTTATTCTTTTTTTTTTCTTAATAATAAGACACGCTCAGAAATGTAGACAACATTCATGGACAAAACTTGATATAGCAGAAAGTCTTTGATGTCGCCGTTTATCTGTTTTGAAGGAGACAGAGGCATTTTTGTTTTCACTTTTTCAATAAAGGTCACTGTGTATCAAATATGTTCCAGAGTTATTGTCTGAAATCCGATATATATGCTGAAATGTATAAATTCCTTATGTTTTTGTCCATGAATGTAAATATCCTTTAATTTAATATTACATAGGCAATAAAATATTGAAGATTTTATAAATTTGGAATGGAATAAAAAAATAAAGGTGTATTCAATACTGTACATCAAAGCAACAAATATTATATAGTTATGCGCATGCACGTGTTGTTATGAGGACCAATCAACCTTAAAGCTGAATCACCCGCCATATCTATGGCATCATTTTTTTCTGAAACTACCAGCTTCCAGAATGCTACTTCACTAGTATTGATAAAAAGAATGAGCTACAACATCAGTTTTGGCAAATTCAGACAAAAAGCCAACAACCTGTATATCATGGTATCGGGCTTTGTCCCTCATCAGTACAGGGACGGCTTCTATTTCATAACATCCTACGAGAGAGGTTATAAAATCGGTCGAATTTACCAAACAGGTGTTTAAACTGGTGAAGTGACAAGGGCCGATTTTAAGGCAAGATTATAACATAAAGTTGACGGAAAATGATATTCATGTACCTAAAGAAGCGCCTATACTTTTAATTAAAAATAAAGAAGGCATCTCCTGACCACGAGCACATGTGCTTTTTTTGATGGCAAAGCGCCATCTAGTGGAGCAAAAATAAATTAAGCGTTTATTTAGCTTGCTCCGTGATTGCGCCGTGATGGCGCTCTGCCATCTAAAAAGCACATGTGCTCGTGGTCAGGAGATGCCTTCTTTATTTTTAATATCAACACCTGACCCACTTATCTTTTATTTTTTTCTGTTATTTTTTCATACTTTTAATTATACATCAGAACGATTGAACAGTGCATTACCTTAGTAACTAACTTTACTAGTCTTCTTTATTATCTCCACTTAATCATATTAAGGTATAAAGCTTGTAAAGATTGTTGATGGTGTCTGCCGGGGAAGAGTAGAGTTCATCAATGGATGAGTCAATACAGTCATTTATTGTGTTTTGGGGTTACAGGTTGAGAATTGCACTTAGTACTTAGTGGGGAAAACTTTGCAACCATTATGAACTTTACTAGTGGTGATAAAAAAAAGAGCCATAATACCAATTTTGGCAAAAGTGAAGCCCAAAGCTTGAAACCATGGTATACAAGCTGTTAGATTCTTATCCGAATTTGCCAAAACTGATGTTGCGACTCATTATTTATCATCACTATTAGAGTGATTTACTAGGGTGATGTACTGTTCTTCTGATAACACAACAAAATAAAAGGTGTTTCTTTTGGCATATAAATATCATCCTCCCGCAACTCTGTATTATATATCATTATATCAAAAAATAAAAATGGCGTATCCTGACCAGGAGCACATGTACTTTACAGAAGGCAGAGCGCCATCTGGTGGAGCAGAAATCAACTAAACATCGATTTAGCCTGTTCCCTGATATTTGGCCAACCCAATTTCTTGATAAATCAAAAAAAGCCATCTACGAACGCGTTTCGCGCTTTTGGCCCTCGTCAGCGTGGAAGAGGCTGTACCACTGCGACCAAAAAGATTTTTTGCTCCAAGTGGCTTTCTGAAAAACCAAGAAATGGTTTCTTGATTTATCAAGAAATTGGATTGGCCAAATATCAGGGAACAGGCTAAATCAATGTTTAGTTGATTACTGTTCCACCAGATGGCGCTCTGCCTTCTGTAAAGCACATGTGCTCCTGGTCAGGATATGCAATTTTTATTTTTGATTTCAACACTTGACCTTTATATCTTTTATTTTTTCTTTCGGTGTTTTAATATAATTATATTTATTTATACCATTATATATATTTAGGTATCCTCACTATTCTATCTATTTTCTAAAATAAAAACTGACATTACATAACTTTTTCTGAGAATAATACAAGGTATGTCCCATAAGTTCCCGGACTGGGTCCATAAAAAAATAAATAAATGAAAAATGTAAATAAATTTGACAGTTTATTATAGTTTATTATTAATGTTTTTATCCATATTTAACCTTATGTAACCTTTTATGGATGCTTTAATAAAAAGTAGTTTCAATCTCTCTTGTACAGATTTTATACTAGGGACCCATTATATGACACCTTTATTTTAAATACAGACGATTAAAAGATACTCAGAAGAAATCTCTTTATTGAAAAATAACTCGGTAACACGGATATTACTCTGTGAATTTATATATATAATTATAAATAAAAATATCCTCATATATATTCAAATGAATATAAAATATTAAATAAAAGGAATTTTTTAAAATATAACTGAATAATTATGTTTCTACAAGTATATATTTTTAAGGTACGTGGGTCAATATAAAAGATGTATTTATATATCCTTTAAGATGTTTCTCTTTAATACCTTTTATTCTATCCCTCTCGGAATTAAAATCTCTAGAGTTTTTCTATTTATTCTGTGAATTAAAATTATATTTTATTTTTTCCTTTGTTTTCATCAAGGCAATGTTTAAGAATCCTGTATTTAATTATTAAAATATTATTCTATAATCCTTATATATTTTTTCATAGTTTTCCTTGTAATTCGTTTTGAATTAATCTGGCAACACTGCTTGTTCTGTGAAAAAAAAATTCTATATTTATAAAATTAAATATAAAATATTTTCTATATTTTTTATTTTATATTTTATATATATTTTTATAATTATAAATATTATTATATATATTTAAGTATCTTCACTATTCTATCTATTTTCTTTTTAAAAAAACGACATTACATAACTTTTTCTGAGAATAATATTTAGACATTTTATTTCTTGTATTTTTTCCTCTCTAATAAACATGAAATAATAATCCTATAGAGAATCGTATCTAGTAATTAATTATAGTATTCCTTATATTTCAGCTTTTTTATCATTCTATACTCATATGTCTAATTTTAAATTAATCTTGCACACTGCAGATTGTTCTGTGAATTAAAAGTCTAATTTTATCTATTTTTACTATATATAATTTGTTTCTTGATTATTAACATGAAAAACGTCTTTAAGCAAATTTAGCCTTAAATATCCATTTCTTGTTATCTCAGGAAGCTTCTGGGACCAAACCTTTGGTCGTAGAGGTACAGTCTTCACCAGGCTGACGAGAGACAACAGCCCGAAATTCGTACGTGGTTAACTTTCTCGATTTATCAAGAAATTGGATTGGCCAAATATCTTTAGAACAAGCTAAATCAACGTTTAGTTGATTTTTGTTCCACTAGATGGCGCTCTTCCATCTAAAAAGCACATGTGCTTTTGGTCAGGATATGCCTTCATTATTTTTAATATCAACACCTGACCTTTTTATTATTTATTTTTTCTATTGTTTTCTCATATAAATGTTATATTAAAATATTATTTTATTTGAGAGAGAGAAATTATATTTCATAGTTTCAAATACTCTACTAAATCGACCGCCAGAGGTCACGTTTCCCCTATAAAAACTCATTGTTGTTGTTCCTCGATGGCCGGCTCAAACCTTTTGTACATTATGTAAATAAGTTTTTCATTTTTTAGATTCCTACGCCTTAAGCCAGGCAGTACTTTTACCAAATTATGTTTTTTATATATTCCTTTAGCTAAATTAAAGAAATCTCTGATCAAAACTATTTTATTATTCCCACGACTGCAGAATAATACCGTAATATACTCATGAATACCAAAATCAAGCAACAGCTAATAATTCTATAATTCTAATATTCCAAAATCAGCAGGAAAATCTCATTTTTTATATATAATATATATATATTTCATAGAATCGTAGTAGATACTGTAGTAGATAATTATTCTCTCTAGATACCGAGATCTATTCAAAATTAATCTGGCACCACGGTTTGCTCTGTGAATTATAATTTCAAATCCCCTCCGTTCTTAATCATTGATTATTGGAAGCCTCACATTGATTAACTTATGTGGAAGCCACTTTAAATTTAGTAGATGTTCTGACTCGTTATTTTGAGAGTAAATTTTGGAATTATTTCTTATATCTTTTGATATATATTTACTGTATAAATACGAAATTATTGCTATATTTATTGATAGTAATATTTAGGGGTAAAGTAGAAGGGCCTTTGGAATTTCCATTTTTATTTAATATTTTATTAAATTAATAACAGATATAATCAATAATGCAATATCTAGTGACGCTGGTCAATATTCAAAAAAAAAAAAAAACATAAGATAATTAGTGAATCGATTATTGACGCCATCTATCGACAGAGAATGTAACGATTTAAAATTTTTATATTTTCCATATTTTTTTTCTCATATAGAGTGTCTTACAATATCAAAATTTAAAACGTTATATATTATGGATTTGTTAAAATATATAAAGGAATTTTTCAACAAATAATATCTACAACATATGATACATCTCAATAAAATTATCCCATATATAATTATTAAGATGAAACATCAGACTTCCAAGGATATAAGTTTCTTTTTTTTTAATTTTATTTCAAATCTCTAACTTTCGGGTATGATATGATATATCACTATAGTCAGCTGAACGCCAAGTTTTGTCAAGGTACAACTACCTATTCATTCATATAAAGGTTCACTATCATAGAATGTCAATAATGGTATAGTTAGAAAATTAGTTCTGCTTAGATACACCTTGATAAAGGTTGGAGTTCAACCAACTGAAATACACCTATCCCCCGATTTACACGGTAGATACGTTCCTGAGAAAAACGTGTAAATCGGGGGATAGGTGTACACAGAAATAAAAATAAATTGCATTGACAGGTTAAAATATGTAGTCAGCACATAATCTCGGGATTCCTCGTGAGATGTGTACACAGCGCATGTGTTCAATCACAGTAACATTTAGTATAGTGCGATAAAAACAAAAAAAAACTTATTTGGAAAACCGTGTAAAAGCGAAAACGTGTAAAACAAGTACCGTGTAAATCGGGAGATAGGTGTATTAGTAAATAAATTATATTTAATCTAATATATATTTCATTTTATATAAAGATTTATTGATGTATTTCTCTATTTTCAAAATAATGCCTCTATGTTTAACCAAATACATACTTTTATATAAAGATCCGTTGTTAATTCTTTCTTTTGTTGAAGAACAACACCCGAAATCTTCACTGTTACATTAAAAGAAAGAGACATATTGCGAAAATATATCGTATATAGTGAAAATATGAATATTAATTTCAAGCAATAGCGTTATAATATTTTCACGAAAAAAAAATAGGAAAACGAACTTCAAGATGACACAGCAATTTATCTAAGACATAAGCACAAACTAGAATTTATAAAATACAATAGAAGCAATAAGAGAAATATACAGAGTAGCAAAATATAAATATCAAAATTAGTAATCTGTTCATATGGCATAAATATTTCGTTACAATTTATATATATGCTATAATAAAAATGAATAGAGATTTCCTGCTTAAATTTAGATCATGCTCAGGATTATGGTAATGGTGATGCAGTCGTGGTTAACAATCTTGAAAGAATAATAATAATATTGAAGATCAGAGATTTCTTTATTTGAGCTAAGGAATATATAAAAGAATATAATTTGATAAAAGTAATGCCTGGCTTAAGGCGAGTAGAACAAAGAAAACAAAAGATTATTCACATAATGTACAAAGGTTTTGAGCCGGCCATTGGGATAAAACAACAACGAGTTTTTATAGGAGAAGAGTGACCTCTGGTAGTCGATTTAGCAGAGTATTTGAATCTATGAAATTATAATTTAAATAAAAATAATATTTTTATATAACATATATATATATATAATCATATAATCATAGGGCACCTCTCCCTTTAAAATATCATATTATAGCGCTATTCTGTATAATGAATTATATAAACCTCTATTCAGAATATTCCGTCTTTCTATCATATATCCGCTGTAATTTATTTGCATAAACCTATTGTTCCACTAGATGGCGCTCTTCCATCTAAAAAGCACATGTGCTTTTGGTCAGGATATGCCTTCATTATTTTTAATATCAACACCTGACCTTTTTATTATTTATTTATTTCTATTGTTTTCTCATATAAATGTTATATTAAAATATTATTTTATTTAAAATTATATTTCATAGATTCAAATACTCTATTAAATCCAGACGCCAGAGGTCACGTTTCCCCTATAAAACCTCATTGTTGTTGTTCCTCGATGGCCGGCTCAAACCTTTTGTACATTATGTAAATAAGTTTTTCATTTTTTAGATTCCTACGCCTTAAGCCAGGCAGTACTTTTACCAAATTATGTTTTTTATATATTCCTTTAGCTCAATTAAAGAAATCTCTGATCAAAACTATTTTATTATTCCCAAGACTGCAGAATAATACCGTAATATACTCATGAATACCAAAATCAAGCAACAGCTAATAATTCTATAATTCTAATATTCCAAAATCAGCAGGAAATTCTCATTTTTTATATATAATATATATATATATTTCATAGAATCATAGATACTGTAGTAGATGATTATTCTCTCTATATACCGAGATCTATTCAAAATTAATCTGGCACCACGGTTTGCTCTGTGAATTATAATTTCAAATCCCCTCCGCTCTTAATCATTGATTATTGGAAGCCTCACATTGATTAACTTATGTGGAAGCCACTTTAAATTAAGCAGATGTTCTGACTCGTTATTTTGAGAGTAAATTTTGGAATTATTTCTTATATCTTTTGATATATATTTACTGTATAAATACGAAATTATTGCCATATTTATTGATAGTAATATTTAGGGGTAAAGTAGAAGGGCCTTTGGAGTTTCTATTTTTATTTAATATTTTATTAAATTAATAACAGATATAATCAATAATGCAATATCCAGTGACGCTGGTCAATATTTTAAAATAAATAAAAAAAAAACATAAGATAATTAGTGAATCGATTATTGACGCCATCTATCGACAGAGAATGTAACGATTTTAAATTTTTATATTTTCCATATTTTTTTTCTCAGATAGAGTGTCTTACAATAGCAAAATTTAAAACGTTATATATTATGGATTTGTTAAAATATATAAAGGAAATTTGGAACAAATAATATCTACAACATATATGATACATTTCAATAAAATTACCCCATATAAATATTAAGATGAAACATCAGACTTCCAGAGATATAGGTTTCTTTTTTAAAATTTTATTTCAAATCTCTAACTTTCGCGTATATATGATATATCACTATAGTCAGCTAAACGCCAAGCTTTGTCAAGATACAACTACATATTTATTAACATAAAAAAGTTCACTATCATAGAATGTCAATAATGATATAGTTAGAAAATTAGTTCTGCTTAGATACACCTTGATAAAGGTTGGAGTTCAACCAACTGAATTAACCTATCCCCCGATTTACACGGTAGATACGTTCCTGAGAAAAACGTAAATCGGGGGATAGATGTACACAGAAATAAAAATAAAATGCATTGAAAGGTTAAAATATGTAGTCATCACATAATCTCGGGATTCCTTGTGAGATGTGTACACAGCGCATGTGTTCAATCACAGTAGCATTTAGTATAGTGCGATAAAAAAAAAAAAAACTTATTTGGAAAACCGTGTAAAAGCGAAAACGTGTAAAACAAGTACCGTGTAAATCGGGAGATAGGTGTATTAGTAAATAAATTATATTTAATCTAATATATATTTCATTTTATATAAAGATTTATTAATGTATTTCTCTATTTTCAAAATAATGCCTCTATGTTTAACCAAACACATACATACTATATAAAGATTCGTTGTTAATTCTTTCTTTTGTTGAAGAACAACACTCGAAAGCTTCACTGTTACATTAAAAGAAAGAGACATATTGCGAAAATATTTCGTATATAGTGAAAATATGAATATTAATTTCAAGCAAAAGTGTTATAATATTTTCACGAAAAAAAAAAGGAAAAACCAACTTCAGGATGACACAGCAATTTATCTAAGCACAAACATAACAAATAAAATACAATAGACACAATAAGAGAAATATACAGAGTAGCAAAATATAAATATCAAAATTAGTAATCTGTTCATATGACATAAATATTTCGTTACAATTTATATATATGCTATAATAAAAATGAATAGAGATTTCCTGCTTAAATTTAGATCATGCTCAGGATTATGGTAATGGTGATGCAGTCGTGGTTAACAATCTTGAAAGAATAATAATAATATTGAAGATCAGAGATTTCTTTATTTGAGCTAAGGAATATATAAAAGAACATAATTTGATAAAAGTAATGCCTGGCTTAAGGCGAGTAGAACAAAGAAAACAAAAGATTATTTACATAATGTACAAAGGTTTTGAGCCGGCCATTGGGATTAAACAACAACGAGTTTTTATAGGGGAAGAGTGACCTCTGGTGGTCGATTTAGCAGAGTATTTGAATCTATGAAATTATAATTTAAATAAAAATAATATTTTTATATAACATATATATATATATAATCATAGGGCACCTCTCCCTTTAAAATATCATATTATAGCGCTATTCTGTATAATGAATTATAGAAACTTCTATTCAGAATATTTCGTCTTTCTATCATATATCCGCTGTAATTTATATGCATAAACATATTGACCTAATTAGTAGGGATAATTAACACGATAGTTAATTAATTATTAGGCAGAAGAGAGTTATATATAGAAATATATATTTACAACCCAAGTTCCTGGAGGACAGAACACTACCTACCCGAGAAATTATATATATATGTTATATAAAAAAAGATGAATGGAGATTTTCTGCTTGAATTTAGATTATTAGAGTTATATAGAATTAATACTTGATGCTGATTATTTTGAGAATAGAGATATTTGTTGAGCAGTCGTGGCATAAATATTGTAAGAATAATAATAAATATGGTTTTGATCAGAGATTTCTTTATTTGAGCTAAGGAATATATATGAAAAACATAATTTCATAAAAGTACTGCCTAGCTTAAGGCGTAAGAATAAAAAAGAAAAGCTTATTTACATAATGTACAAAGGTTTTGAGCTGGCCAACGGGATAGAACAACAATAAGTTTTCATAGGGGAAGCGTGACCTCTGGCGGTCGATTTAGCAGAATATTTGAATCTATGAAAATATGATTTTAAATAAAATAATATTTTTATATAACATATATATACTAAAATATATCAGTAGTATTATAAATTTAATGACATTCAAGATATGGTCAAATGTTAATAAATATATATATTAGAAGTATAAATAAGTTCGTTGCGGTTTTTTTTTCTAAAATTGAAGCTTTATTGTTAAAAATTGGTTATACATTCAATGTTCAAAGTATTGTTCTTCGCTAGCCACTACCTTTTCCCATCTTTCTGGTAATTGACGGATCAATCGTTGAAAAAGGCCGGCTCTTTGGCCGCTATCTATTCATCGATCCATTTTTTGACATCATCGTAGTTGAAGAAATGCTGCTCACAGACACAAAGCCAGGCCATATTGCATTGTTTGAATATTTAATCACACACATAGAATAGTGTGTGCCGATATTCTGTTTAAAAATCGAAAAATAGATATTTTTTATTCTGTAAATATATTCATGTTTCAAATATTTTCATTATCAAATTAGTATATACAGGGTGCTTCAAAAAAATGTATACACACTTTGAACATCCATAGAAAATTTATTTACCGTTCTACAAAGTTAAATTTCAGGAAAATAGAAAACTGAAAGTCCAATATAAATGAAACATAAATAACAAATGTTAATACTGTTCAAATTGGTGACCTGCAGCATCAATACAATTCTGAGTACGAGTCACCACAGATTCTGTACATCGTATCAAAACGTCCAATGAGATTTCTCTACACACTGCTTGAATCTCATTCCAAAGAATGTCTAGGTTACGTGGTTTACGTTTGTACACCCCATCTTTTACTGTGCCCCACAAGAAGAAATCCAGTGGTGTAAGGTCTGGAGAGCGTGCTGGATAAAAATTTGTCGGGCCAGTGGATAGGACGCAGGGGGCCCAATCGAGTTTCCAGCACGCTCTCCAGACCTTACACCACTGGATTTCTTCTTGTGGGGCACAGTAAAAGATGGGGTGTACAAACGTAAACCACGTAACCTAGACATTCTTTGGAATGAGATTCAAGCAGTGTGTAGAGAAATCTCATTGGACGTTTTGATACGATGTACAGAATCTGTGGTGACTCGTACTCAGAATTGTATTGATGCTGCAGGTCACCAATTTGAACAGTATTAACATTTGTTATTTATGTTTCATTTATATTGGACTTTCAGTTTTCTATTTTCCTGAAATTTAACTTTGTAGAACGGTAAATAAATTTTCTATGGAAGTTCAAAGTGTGTATACATTTTTTTGAAGCACCCTGTATATTAAATAAAATTTTTTGGCATTAATTTTCAACACTACTTTCAATTATATATATATTTTTTACAGATATAGCATGAACTGCGCAATGAATAAAAATTATAAAGCTCTTCATTTTCAATTCATTACAGTACAAGGTTTGTAGAAATACCATTTTTATAATTACAATCATAGACAAAATATAAGGAAGTAGAAAGTCTTTGATTTCACCGTTACTTTTAGAAATTTTGTGAAAAAAAAAGTAAAATAGAAGAAAAAAAGGTCGAGTGTTGATATTAAAAATAAAAAGGCCAATCCTGACTGCTCCTATTAGAAGTTTAGAAGGCAGAGCGCCATCTAGTGAAACAAAAATCAACTAAACGTTGATTTACCTTGTTCCATCATATTTGGCCAACCTATTTTAATAATACAATATATATATATGATCTAAAGAGACAAAGGTCGCCTCTCCTGTCAAAATAGACGTCAAACCTAGACGCCATCGCTGTTGTGGCTTTGTCACCGACCCGAGGCCGCTAGTTGCGGCGACGGTCAATAGATGACGTCTAGTTTTGACGTCTATTTTGACGGGAGAGGCGACCTTTGTCTCTTTAGATCAATATCCTCCCGGCAAAATTTCCATCTATATATATATATATATATATATTCGAAATAAAATATTTTTACATTATAAACATCATTTGTTTATATATATATATTAAAAATAACCTGACCCACTTATCTTTTTTTTTCTATTGTTTTTCATATATATATATATATATATATATATATATAGTGTAAAAACTATATAATAAAAATATAACAGTGATTCTACATTTAAAACTCAAGGAGCAAACTGATAAGAATGATAAATCATATCAATATATCATATATATATATATATATAAATTTCTATTTCAATAAATAGTCTTTTTTAATATTAATGTCTCTAATATAATGGTTTCTAATACCTTTGTTTATAGGTTAATATTTACCATAAACAAATATTTCATTTAGGCCAATACAATAACAAACCAAAAGATAATAATAATAGCAAATGAACATCAGGTTAAACATCAAAATACAATTCAAACGAGAGTTGTCCATTCAGATGATATTTATTGAGTTGCGGAGAGTAATCATCGGGCCACCCTGGCAAACTCAAATATTTGGACAGCACTTAATCATGTCATAATTTGGGATTTGACCAATCCCCTTTTACTAACTCTCCGTTTCTTGGTCAAATATTTTTATTTTTCTTCAAATATTAATTACTCTACGAATATCCTGAATGATATATAAAAACGATTTATATTAATATTTGATTTAAATATTCAATGATTTAATTTATAACCTTTTTTTTTATTAAGAAAAAAATGCATATTCTGATTGTGCAACAAAAATTTTCTGATAGTTTGCTCCATCTACGGGAATAAATATCAATTATTAGTTTATTTTTAATTATTCTAATGATTGTTATTATCAAATTAGTAATTTTATTAGTATTTTAATTATTTTTCCTATTTTATTAAATTATATTTGAAGCAAAGTAAACCTATATATTAAGTTTTATAATCTAAATATAATATTTAGGCCAATATATATTATATATTGTGATAATAGAAAATAACAAAGAGGAGTTTATTGTGTAGAATACGTTTATTCCGATAGCTTCCGACTAGACCTGTCTCTCATCATACTTCTAGATATTGTCATGTATTATGCTTTATATTCACGCCCGTTGAAAAACGATGCCGTTCCAAAGCTAGCGGAATGTTCTACCCAAGAACCTCCTTGTTGTTCTTTGATATTATTACAATATAGTCATAGTAATCAAAATGTTGATCTCTACATAATCTTATATAAAGAAACAAGGGGGTCGCCTCTCCCGTCAAAATAGACGTCTAAAACCAGACACCATCTATTGACCGTCGCCGCAACTAGCGGCCTCGGGTCGGTGACAAAGCCACAATACCAGCTTTGCGCAGAGGCGATATCGTAGCCAGTGAGGAACTTCCGAGGCGCGATTATTGCTAGTTGAAAACTTTTCACAACACCAGCTATGCAAAACTGAAAAGCGTCCACCTAGAGACCATGGTTTCAGGCTAATGGCCCTCGTCACTTGTGGCCTTGTGGCTTTGTCACCGACCCGAGGCCGCTAGTTGCGGCGATGGTGAATAGATGGCGTCTGGTTTTAGACGTCAATTTTGACGGGAGAGGCGACCCTTGTCTCTTTAGATCAATTTCCTCCCGGCAAAATTTCCATCTATAATGTTATATGTACCTAATAATTCTTAAAATTAAAGATACTTCGGCCAGTAAATCATTTTAAAAAACGATTTAATAGCCAAAGTATTCTTTAATTTTTAGAGCTATGAATGCTGGCCAGGCAACTTCTATCTTTACAATAACTAATAATGTTGTCTTCTTTTAAAAAAAGGAGAAAGAGAAACCTACCTTGAATAGTAAAAACAAATCAGAAAAATTCATTCTCAAGACCAAAATCTCCAAGGATCTGAGAATCCGTACTAAAAGACACTAATGATTTGTTTTATATGTAAAAGAGAAACATATTGTCATAATATTAATATGAAAATATAGTACAAATGTGATATTGTACTGGGATAAGGTACATAAATTATGAAAAAGGCATCTCCTTATTGTGTAACTGAAAGATCCTGATGGCTTGCGCCATCTATCGGAATAAATATCATCAGATGGCGCAAGCCATCAGCAACTTTCAGTTGCACGATAAAGAGATACCTTTTTCATAATAATATTAATAGTTATAAATACTTTTGAATAGGGTTATTTAAAAAAAAAACTCTATTTAATATTGTTGTGTTATCCTGAAGTTTGTCTTTCCTATAATTGTATACCTTACAATATCTTCAAACACAAATGCTATATTACGATTCACTAGCGCGCCATCTGTTATGGAAATTAGAAACTATTTTAGACGCGTAAGATTCTTTTTGAAATTAAACAATTTATACTGACCTTACTGCAATGGAAAAATATTGTCATCACGCCCTTTGAAGAACAATGTCATTCGAAAGATAACGGAATAAAGGTTTTCTACACAAGAAACTCCCTTTTTGTTCTTTTATTTAATCACAATATATTAATGGTAATCAAAAGGTTTTTCCTCTACATAATGTTATATATACTTAATAATTCTTTAAATTAAAGATAGGCAGTATATATATATATATATTAAGAAAAAGGCATCTCCTTATCGTGCAACTGAAAGTTGCTGATGGCTTGCGTCATCTATCGGATTAAATATCAACTATTCTCGTTGATTTTTTAAATATTCCAGAATTGGCCAAATACCCATTCTTGATTAAATAAGAAAAGCTAACCACGGACGCGTTTCGGGCTGTTGGACCTCATCAGCGTGGTGCAAGCTGTACCTCAGCGACCAAATAATTGGTCATTAAGGCATCCTGAAAAATCATGAAACGGGTATTTATATTATTATATATTACATTTGTACTATTTTTCATATATATATATATATTTAATTTTACTGGTCGAAGTATCTTTAATTTTAAGTGCTATGAATCCTATTATTTTTTCCATATTGCAGTAAGGGCAGTAGAAATTGTTTAATTTCAAAAAGAATCTTACGCGTCTAAAATAGTTTCTAATTTACAAATGTTATATAACAGGTATTGAAACAAATGAGAGTACGAAGTGTCCACGACAGAATATTGTCACATTATTGAGGACACTCACACATTGTCAGCAGTTATCCAATCCCTCGAGCAAATTTGCCGGAAATCTTCCACGCCACTGGCGACGAGGAAAATTGATGACAAGACAATTTGACTTCTTGAGATAGAAGGCTCCTTGGGATTTCTATAGATGGTCTCTTTCGGCAATCCCAATTTTGCCATATTAAGAATAACAACAACAACAAAAATACTTTTATTAGGGCCCATTGCCCTGTATGGATTCGCCATACAACAACTAAATAATACAGCAATTTTTCCTCACTTTCTCCATGTGCATGTGAGCCTTTGTTTGAAAACGGATTTATTTACACAAATTAAAGAATAAATATGAAACCAGAATTGTACAATAGCTCTTGAGCCTCGATTCAACGATAACAAATCCATTGACCAACACAATTTCTAATGTAGGCCTTAATATGTTTTACATAGGAAATTGATACTCGATTTTGATTCGATAATATATTAGGTGTTATTTATATATTTTATAAACAGCAATATACATTATATGAATAAGCCTAAACGTGTAAGGATGAAATTCAAGAAAAATCTAGAAATTTGAAAGATGACGAAACGTAATTATATGATATTTAACATATGTAAATAGAATCATATATGCATATTACATATCACATATATATACAGTAGACTCTCCTATAACGCGATTAATGTGTTCCGTGTTGGATGAAATCGCGTTATAGGAATTCGCGTTGTACGAAATAAAACATGTATAACGCGAATGTTGTTAGGGTAAATTGTTAGTGACAAATATCATGTAAAAATGTATTGTATAAAATGATGTATATAGGAAAAATAATTATATACTAAAACAAAACTAAATGTTATATTATTTTATATGCAAATGTATTGTACAGTTGTCAATAAGGAAATTTCCGCATTTTATTTTATAACGCGTTATACGAAAATTTGCTTCGTATAAATAAATTTGTCGCAATTTTTTTATCGCGTTGTACGAAATCGCGTTGTAAAAACTCGCGTTATAGGAGAGTCTACTGTATATACAGGGTGATCCAAAAGTCCCGCACAACTTTAAAAATTAATAACTCCGCGAATATTTGCGCTAGAACAATGCGGTAAACACCATTATGTTCAGAATGCAATGTGATTTTTTTATGGCAAATAATGAAAATTCGAAATTGATTTTAGTTACAACTTTATTCGCTAGATGGCGCTCTACCAGAATCAGAGATTCAGCGGCCAAATTGTTTGATAAATTGAAAAATATAACTGAACGACACGTATTTTTCCTTTTTGAATACCAGGAAAGAACCCTAATAATATCAAATGATAAATTAATAAAAGACCATTTCGCCAAAAGTTAGAAGAATTGGTTGACGATTTTTAAATACAATCTGAGATATGTAAAATAGGTATATGCAAATTAAAACATGTAGCAAAAATATTTATATTTTAGATGGAGTTTTGTGAAATAAATTGAATGTTTGAAAATAACTTCTGATATCAATACACGATTTTTGAAATGTTAATATAGTACCAAAAATTATGATGGCACTACTAATAGGATTTCGTGCTATAAGGAATGTATAGTTTCTTGACTAAATGTCGACACTTGACTATTTAACTGGATATTTGTCATGATCCAAAAATGAAATATAGAGGGGAGTGACAAAATATATTTGTCGTACTTTATTCCAAATATCCTATGGGTTTGTCAAATGTTATCATTGTTTATTATACTGTACATAATTTTGAAAATGTATCCCCTCAAAAAAAAATCATTTTTAAATCGACCTTTAGCGTTGAAAAACGTGGTAGTAAAATCATTTTGTATTATTTTTTGCGCAAAATATCTGAAGTTGGGGGGAAAAATTGTGTATACCAGTGTTATTCGAGAAGTTATAACACCGGCCTGCACGACATAATATAAAATGTGGGCAAATGACAAACAAAAAAATTACTGTTTACAGAAAAAAATAGTCAAGATGTGAGGACAGCATTTATTCATTTATTATTCCCATAACCCAAAACAAAGAGCTGCAAAATATAACACATGAGGTAACTGCCTTCTCTCTTGTATTAGGTCACAATCCTTGCTCAATGTGGCGCCCTTCATTCTCAAACACCGCTTGCAGACGATAGATGACAGAATGGTCACAATTAAATAGTTGAAATTTATAAAACGTGCCATCTGATAGAAGCCTTCAACATGGCCAATGTGGAAGGCCGGCATCGATAAAAACGCGACTTAATGTGCCCCCATAACCGAAATTGTAAGGCGTCAAGTCTGGTGATATTGGAGGTTACTGGTATATAAAGTGGCGACTTATCAACGAATTCCACCGAACGTATCCTTCAGCAATTGTTTGGCACCGCGGGAGATATGAGGAGGTCCTCCATCTTGCATGAATGTTATTTCGCTTAGTGCTTGTCTGTCCTGCAATATGGGAATAACATTTTCTCTCAAAAGTTGAACATAACGTTCACCAGTTACAAAAACGGTTTTAAAAGTTCTTCCATTGATTTTTTCAAAGAAAAATGGCCCAATAATAAAAGAAGAAGTGAACCCACACAAAACTGTAACTCTCTGCTGATGTAGTGGTATCTCTGTAAAGATCCTAGGGTTTTCTGTTGCCAAAATGAGGCAGTTTTGAATGTTAAATTCTCCCTTTATATTAAAGTGAGCATCATCTGTTCTTAGAACATTTGACATCCAGTTTTCATCAATATCAATTTGCCGGAAAACCCATGCAGCGAATTCTTGACGCTTCTCAAAATCGCTGACTTTCAACTCGTGAAAACTTTAAATTTTGTTAATATATTTTTATAGAAAAATTCTAAATGTGTGTTCTCTCCCAACTGTTCCATACGAAATCCCCGTTTGTCGAGAAACTTGTCTAGCACTTACTTCTCCATACGTGGATAACGTTTCAATAGCTTCAGCATTCTGCAAAACCGTAACAGCCACTGACTTGCATGTCGATGGTCTTCCACTCCGAGGTTTTGCTTCCAGAGATCCAGTTTCCTCAAAACTTTTAATCAATCGCTTTAGAGGGTAGCAACTCATTGGTCCTTTACAGCTTCGAATATCTTTAAAGGAACGAAACGCTCGTAAAGCTACAGTGGCAGATTCTGTATAACAATTAAAACAATTCACCAAGAGTGCTTTATCCTGTAGTGACGGCATTCCAGGGGGAAGGGGAGAAGTTCGACCACACCTCCTTGCGGTCCCCCCTGGACCCTTGGAATATTTGACTAAATTCTGGTTCGTTTCCAAGATGACTAACGTTGCAATGGCACCCATTTTCAAATGAAGAGCAAAACTGATATCTCCAGTAATGCTACCGCGTCCGGGGTAACCGCCGCGTCAGGAGCTGCAGCTCGAGCTCATGATGAGAAATCTACTACGAGGACACAATTCAATCTACTACAACTCAATATAAATGGGACCCAGAGGAAAATAAAGAGCTGACTTTTCTTCTCTGTGACAACAATGTACATATTGATTGTCCTCAGGAGACAAAATTGAATCAGAATCTGAGATTCAATATCAAAGATTATACAACACTACGAATGGACTGACCGGGAAAATTCGGAGGAGGACTTGCCGTTTTGATTAAAACTCTAAAAATCAAATTTAAGGAAATCGCCTATAATCAGAGTAAGCCTAGAGAAAGCACGACAGAAGCTCAGGCAATAAAAATCTATCTTACAGATAAAACAATTCCAATCATAAATGTTTATCACCACGATAATACTAGCATCAATACAGGCCTGATAGAGACATTAAGTGAAGCGTCTTCGGATATCGCAATCATACTTGGTGATTTTAACGCCGAAAGACCAACTTGGGAATCACCTGTCCAGAATAACAAAGGTCAGCGGGTTGAGGACATGCTAACCGACCTCGACCTTACGCCGTTAAATAACGAAAAGAACACCTATCTATCCAAGTCCACAGGCACAGAATCCGCAATAGACATCACAGCGATAAATTACAACATCGCACCTACAACACAATGGAAAATTCTGAAAAGTGCAATCAGTGACCACAGACCAATTTTTACAACCCTAAAATTCAAAAATGAGAATTTCCAACAGAATAAAAGAACACTGAAAAAATTTTACAGAAAAGCTTGAAGAACTGTGCAACGGAGAATTAAATCACAGAACGATTGACAAAAAATTGGAAAAATTATCTTTGAACATATCCAAAGCTGCAAAAGTATCGATACCTAGAGGTAGACGTAAAGACCTGTGAATACTTTACTGGAAGGACCACAATATAGAGGCAATGATTGCAGAGAGAGAAAATAAAAATGAACTTCTTAAAACAAATAAAACAGAAGAAATCATAAAGTAACTCATTGAAATTAGTCACAAAATAGAAGAAGAAATTTGGATATTCAAACAAGAAAAATGGGCAGAATTCTGTGAAAAAAATGGATCCAAAAAAGGAAAGCCATCACTGGAATATAATTAGTGTTATAAAACAATCAAAACCAACACTAATCCTCCCATACTCTAACCGATATGAACAGCGAGAACGAACAAACAGTAGGCTGACATAATTGCTGAATATCTTTCAAGCACTTCCAGACTCAGCTATACGAATGAAGGCTGGACTCTAAAAAATAATATAAACAAGTTAGTTAAACAAGCAAGAAATTACCATCAACAAGATATTTACTCGAGAGACTTCACACTGAATGAGATAAATTCATCAATAGGAAAGTTAAATCCAAGATGTCACCTGGAGATTCTCTAATCTTTGGTCAAATGATTAAACACTTTGGAGACGGAGCTAAAAATCAACTCCTACGAATAATGAACATTTCATTGCAAACTGGGGAACTACCAAAGAATTGGAAGATATCAATTATAGTGCCAATACTGACACCAAACAAAGATGCTAAGGAATGCAAGAACTATCGGCCAATTGCTCTTACCAGCATACTTTGAAAAATAACAGAATGAATTATCCACTCTAGGCTCATAGTCTGGCTCACTAACAATAATAAAATAAACTTCTATCAAACTGCCTAAATATCCAGACACTGTACACAACTGATAAACTTTTCTACTTCTGTCAATCAATAATAGATTTCTAGGAAAAACCGCCAAAGAAGACAACGGCCGTATTCCTGGATATGACCTCAGCTTTTGATCGAGTGTAGAAATTATTTGAAAGGCTGCACAACATCGGAGTAAGAGGAAAAACCTTAATCTGGATTGCAGACTTCTTAAGGGGAAGAAGGATAAAGGTTCGGGTCAATGGAACATTTTCCAAGGACCGAAGAACATGGGCTGGTGTACCTCAGGGATCTGTGCTCAGTCCTCTACTCTTCTCGCTATATATTAACCGTTGTTTATGTAAATAGAAGAATATTATTTGTATTATTTAAAGCCTCATTATATAAAAATATATGTATATATAAATTGGACATTTGTTGTTGGCCCTGGTCAAGTTTGAGCTCTTGTACGTCTAAATACGACACAACAAAAGTGGCGACGAGGATGCGCGATCTACAGAGCCAGTAAAAAGCTGAGGAAAACGGCGTCTATGCAAGTATAACAACTACATCTTTTAAACAAATCTGACTCTCGGATTATGGAGAGGAAAAATAGGAAAATGGGTTAAGATTACATATTTTTAACTATCTGGATCAAAAAACAAAGGATTAGGAAAGATCAGCATGATTCGATCTTTTTGTACAAATATTTGAGGCTTTCTTTTTGGCATCTGAAGGAGGAGATTAAAGTGTTGATTTTTACCTCGCTACCAGATTCTGAAACTTTGAAGCAGGGAAACGACATTTTCTTCCTGGTCTAATGAAAGATCAACCCTATGATACTATCATTCAAAGAATTAAGCTGCATTTGGATCCAAAGAAGAAAGTGATACCACAGCGATGCAGACTTTTAAAGAGAATTCAACAGGAAGGAGAATCAATTTCGGAATATATTAGAGATTTCAAACATTTGGCAATAAATTGTAATTTCGTCGATATGTTGGGAACCATGATGCGAGCCCGTTTTTTGGCTGGAATCAAGTCGGAAATCCTGCAAAAGAAGCTACTACAAGAGGACGACGATGTCACCCTGGATGAAGTTTTTGCAGTGGCGATCTCGTCCGAATTGGCGGAGATAAATACAAGAGAATTACAGGATAAATTAGTGGCCAAGATATTCCCTGTGAATTGAAAGGATAAAAAGGGTGAGTACAATAATAGTACGGCGCAGTATAAGCCTTTCAGGCAAAGTGGCAAAGGCAAAATAGTGTGTTATAGATGTGGTGAAAGACATTCACACGTGGCATCTGTTTTACCTCATTGAACAAAGACTTGTTTTAAAATGTAATAAACTGGGTCATTTAAGTAGGGTCTGCAAAGCTAGTAAAAGAATGTGGGGATGTAAATTTGTCCAAGAGGACTCTATATATTCTGTACAGGGCGAAACTGATGCCACAATAAATTTAACAGTAGATGATTATTCTTTGTGCTTTACAATAGATACAGGAAGTCCAGTTACGTTAATACCTAAATTTATTTATAAGAATTATTGGCAAGGTAAAAGATTATTTCCAACAAATTTATGATTAAAATCCTTTTGTGGTAAATCAATATAGATTATAGATCAAAGAAATGTTTTTGTAAAAGAAGCCAACCAATATTTACGATTAATAGTTATAAATGAAAAAATCCAGGTAATTTTATTAGGAAGAGAATGGCTTAAACAGTTGAAACTTGATTATTCTATATTGTTTAGCATTAAAATTTTAAATAATGAATATAATAGAAATATACTTAAATATATAAAAAATTGATGGATAGGTATGCAGATTTATTTAACAAAGATTTGGGCTGTCTAAAGGACGTTAGATTAATTTTAATTTAAAAAAGGATGTGACTCCTGTGTTTTGTAAGGCCAGAAGTTTACCTTTCTCTCTAAAAAACAAAGTAGAAATGAAATTGATCGTTTAGTGAATTCTTGCATTTTATAACCTATAGTTCATGCATATTGGACCGCTCCAATAGTACCGGCATCAAAAAAGGATGGTAGTGTAAGGATATGTGGTGACTTTAGATGTACACCTAATAAAGCAATAGAATTAGATAGGTATCCCATTCCATCGATCAATGAGATCTTTTCAAAATTATCTACAAGCACCGTACTTTCGACTCTAGACCTATAACAGGCTTACTTACAAGTAATGTTAGCGGAAGAAGCCAAAGCTGTTGTTGATATAAACACAACAAAGAGGTTGTTTTCTTATAAAAGACTACCATATGACGTAGCGGTAGCACTAAATACATTTCAGAGGATTATGGAAGGTCTATTTGTTGATTTGCCAGGTGTGGCCTGCCACATAGATGATATTTTGGTTGCAGGAAAAGACTTTGAAGATCATGAACAAAAGTTGGATCTATTGTTTAGATGATTGCTAGAAAAAGGTTTAAAGTTAAACAGATATAAATGTAAATTTAAAAAGAAATCGATGGAAATTTAGGGTTTAAAATGGATAAATATGGACTGCATCCCTTAGAAAATAAAATTAAAGCAGTGATAGAGGCGCCTGAACCTAAAGAATGTTTCGCAATTGAGATCTTTTATAGGACTCTTAATTTATTATTATAGATTCATAAAGAATATAGCAAACATTTTAGCGCTATTCTATCAACTTTTGAATAAAAATTGTAGATGGAATTGGACGAAAAAATATCGAATGTTATTTGAAAAATGTAAATTATTATTAATGGACTATGGACTAGGCGTAATTCTGAGTCATAGAAATGATAGAAAGGAAGAATGCCCTATAGCCTTTGCTTCTAGAACATTAACTGAAGCGGAAAAACGTTTCTCTCAACTAGAAAAGAAAGCGTTGCGCATAACTTTTGGCGTTGAGAAATTCAGACAATACTTAATGGGACGAAAATTTGTATTGGTCACAGACAACCGACCCTTAATTCATATATTTTCACCTCATAAACCAATTCCCATGTGTGCATCATCCAGAATTAAAAGATGGTCCTTAAAATTAGCTGCATTTAATTATACTGTGGAATTCCGAAAAACTAGTGATAATTCCAATGTTGACGCATTGTCACGTCTTCCTTTAGAATCGAGTGTCAGGGAGTCTCTTGATGAAGACCAGGTACTTCTTCTTAGGAAGTTGAATGAGGTACCGTTCTCTTTTATGGAGGTGGCATATGAGACGCTCCAAGATAAAATACTGTCTATAGTATTAAGGAATGTTAGAGAAGGCAACTGTGTGTGAAAATTCACAAGGGTACCGAGAGAAAACCCACTAGCTCCTCATTATAAGATCAATGAGGAATTAAGTTTGGAGTTTGGTTGTCTTCAATGGCGTGAAAGAGTGGTAATTCCCCAAAAATTAAGATCTTTAATTTTAAATGACTTGCATGAAATACACATGGGGATTGTTAAAATGAAGATGATTGCCAGACGGTATTTTCTGGTGGCCAAGCATAGACAGTAACATCGAGGAGTTAACTAGAGAATGTAGAGTATGCCAAGAATCGGCAAGCATGCCCCCGGCTACCATCTCGGAATGGACTTGGCCCGAAAAACCGTGGCATCGACTTCATCTTGATCTAGCGGGTCCGTTCATGGGAAGAATGTTTTTGGTTCTCGTGGACGCATACTCAAAGTGGATAGACATTTTTATCATCAAAGATATTACCATAAAAACGATTATAAGTCATCTTAGAGAAATTCTCGCCAGAATTGGATTGCCCTAATTTTTTTTTTACAGATAACGGAAGACAGTTTGTCTTCGTTGAATTCGAGCAATTTACCAAAATGAATGGTATACGGCACACTAAGACCAGTCGGTATAATCCTAGTACAAATGGTTTAGCTGAGAGATATGTAAGAGAGTTTAAAAACCTTTTGAGAAAGAATAATGGGAAGGATAATTTAGAGACGAATCTACAAAGTTTCCTATTTGCTCATAGAGCATTCCCCCAAACTGTAATAAAGGAATTCCCCGGCGGAACTGCTAATGAAGAGAAGTTTAAGATCAAGATTCTCGAATTTAATACCAAGATGGGAAATCCGCGAGAGGTATTTCCTAAGGCCGTAAGAAGGCAGGAGCAGTTTACTACAGGTTGCGAGGTTTATTTCCGCAACTATGCAACTGGACCTAAACGGTAAAAGGTACCATTTTGGAATTATTGAGCTACCGTCACTACCTTATAAGTTGCGAGGGCGTCGTGTAAAAGAGGCATATCAATCAATTGCGACCTGTGAGAAATAAACAAGTGGAGACAAGAAATTTGATACTTCCTCGAACATCAGGAGAGAAGCTTGTAGGTGGAAGTCAGAAATAAAGTGAAGAGGAGGTTCCCGAGGTTACATCAGGAAACAAGGAGGAGACTGCTTCTGTGCACGTACCCTCGTGCACTCCTATACCAGGGCCTGTTGCTGTGCACGTGCCCTCTTGCACTCCTAAACCGGAGGCTACCGTTGTGCAAGTGCCCGTGCAGTCCTAGACTTCAGAGAGCCAGGAAACCCCTAGACCGACTGGAGTATTATTAAGGGGGGAGATGTGTTGTGCATGTAAATAGATGAAGATTATTTGTATTTTTTAAAGTCTCATTATGTAAGAATATATGTGTATATAAATTGGACATTTTTTGTTGGCCAAACGAAAAGAATCTGAGGCTCTTTATTGGACACGACAAAAACAACAACGGCATTCCAAAGTAAAATAAATCATCAGAGATAGATAAATATTTTTCAAATGAATTAAAATAAATATAATCGATACTGAGAGAGAGTTTCATTTGAAAAAATAGAAAATTATTATTTTCGAAATATAAATAGCTGAGAGGATTCCAGCAAACCGCATCTAAAATATCAGGTTTTTTTTTTTTGCTACATGTTTTAATTTGCATATACCTATTTTACATATCTCAGATTGTATTTAAAAATCGTTAACCATTTCTTCTAACTTTTGGCGAAATGGTGTTTTATTAATTTATCATTTGATATTATTAGGGTTCTTTTCTGGTATTCAAAAAGTAAAAATACGTGTCGTTCAGTTATATTTTTCAATGTATCAAACAATTTGGCCGCTAAATCGCTGATTCTGGTAGGGCGCCATCTAGCGAATAAAGTTGTAACTAAAATCAATTTCGAATTTTTCATTATTTGCCATAAAAAATCCCATTGCATCCTGAACACAATGGTGTTTACCGCATTGCTCTAGCGCAAATATTCGCGGAGTTATTAATTTTTAAAGTTGTGCGGGACTTTTGGATCACCCTGTATATATAAGGTGTATTTATATAGATTACATCAATCATATACACTAGATGATAAAGTTTGTGAACAAAATTCAAGAGAGAGCTAGAAAATTGAAATATGATATTTAACATATGTAAATATATGTGCATACACCACATACATATAATGGGTATCTATATAGTTTATAATAATCAACATATACATTATGATAAAGGGTGTGCAGATGAAATACAAGAAAGATACAAATTTGAAAGATGATATGAAAGTCAATTATTGACATCTAACATATGTATATATAAATATAAGCATATATGCATATAAACACGCACATATAGGGTGTGTTCATATAGTGTATAATAATCAACACACACTATATGATAACGGATGTAAGGATGAAATTCAAGAAAGTATAAAGTAGTTAAATGACATCTAACATATGTAAATATAATCATAGGTTATCACATATATATATTGTTACACCAATGTTAATGCGCCTTACATTTGTTAAAAATATTCGATGATATTTAATATTTATTTAAAACAGAATATTTAGATTATCATCATTCCTTTTTATAGTTTCATTCCTTTTGTAATATTTATTGTACATATATCTTGATTGGTTATTGGAGCGAGAGAGGACCTAGACGAAGACTACGGATCACGACCTACGAGGAAGACCACGAATAAATAAACACAATAACGTTGAAAGGTAATTTATTTTTATTTACTTTTACTTTTATTTATTTGCTTTGAATATGGAAACCCGCTCGGGAAACGTGTATAACACCAAGAAGGAAGAAACCAAGGTCGACGACCCTGCAAAGCTCCAACAATATATATAAGGTGTAATCATATATTTTATAATTATCCATATAAATTATATGATGAAAGGCAGTTAAGTAGTATTTAACATATGTAAATATAATCATATGTGCATATACCACATATATATGAGTTATATATATAGTCATATACTGTATATATAGTTTACAATAATAAACATACACTATATATGATAATGCAGTTGAAATACAAGAAAGATATATAAATGGGAAAGATGATGAAAGGTAGTTAAATGGTTGAGAAATTAAGGGCGCTCGATCATTTTAGTAATAGTTAACGGCAGGAGTAGTTAACGAGGCAGCCGAACAACTTCATAATTAATAGAAGGCAGTTGTAATCATTCCGTCCCAGACGATAATTGGAAAGGGCACCACCACTTCAATCCCTCCCCCCAGAAGATTTAACTTTGCTGCGGCCAAATTTGACTTTTAATCCTTAGTTTTAAACTTCGATGAGAACCAGGGATAGTTGGAAAAGATCATTACAGACAGAAATGGCTGCTGGTAATATGGCGAGAATATTTCATAGATATTTTTGAAAAATATCAAAATAAATATTTTCTACTTCAATCTTAAACATGAAGTTTTCGTAATACATTTTACAAATATTTTTGTGGATTAATGTTTTATGTTAAATGTTTAAAACATTGCTAATAATTAAGGAAAATTATTATTGTAAAACGACGTTTAACAAGATTTACCGCAAATCTTTCTTTTGAACGAAAAATTGTAATTTATTTTAAGGAGAAATAACGACTATTTCTATCCTTAGGGATGAAGTATGAAAGGATGAATTGTGAAGAGTAATGATGAACGGGAAAATGCAAAAATTATATTGTATTATAAGTTATATTGTGTTTATTTAAAAAATACAAAGGAAAATAGAACTATTTGCTGAAAGAATTATTCCCCTATAAAATATCCTAGAGAATTTACCTGTTTGCATATGCGACGGTACATTTCAAGAATACCTAAACCTAACGATGTGAAAGAAATCGTACAAAAGGCCAGAAGTGTAGATGTAATAAAAACCATACTATTCTTATGTTTCTAAAATTTACCGTTTCAGAATAAGGAGATAAAGCATCAGATCCTTATTATACAAAGAATAAAAAGCCTAATATGTCAATATGCTTCACATATAACTCTTAACTTTATTTCATTTAAAAAAGGTACAGATAGAACATGACAAAAAAAAAAGAGAATTACGAAAAAAATCGAAGCCATAATCTTATATGTGAAATTGAAGAACAAAATAGGCCAGGTGTTTATAATAAAAGCAAAATAGGCATATATCCTGACCATTCATATGAGCATTTTAGATGGTAGAGCGCCATCTAGTGGAACAAAAATCAACTAAATGTTGATTTAACTTGTTCCTTGATATTTAGCCAACCACGAACGCTCTTCGGGGTGTTGGCCAAATATAAAGGAACAAGTTAACTCAATATTTAGTTGATTTTTGTTCCACTAGATGGCGTTCTCTTCCATTTCAAATGCTCATGTGTAGCGGTCAGGATTTTCTTAATCTGTTTTTAATAATATTATCTATGATATAAAACTATCTCTTAACTATTTTTTGTTCAAAGAAAATCTGAACTATAGAAACACTCCAAGTTGATTGGCTGATTAAATCACTTGACATTGGATATCCAATCAGAGCTAAAATAAACACCGCATAAATAAATAAATAAATACTAAATCATAACTTATGTATATATAGTATTTATACAAATATTATAAAAAAAGTATTTGATATTTATTAAATTTTATAATATTTGAAATTATTTTCTAATCAAAACAATTTTCATTAAAGAGTTTGTCAAACGATCTTTCCTCCTATCTTTCAAAATGGCGACCATCAAATTTTCGTCTGCAAGCTAAAGTCCCTATCAATTACTTGGAATAATTAACGCAATATGATGCTAATTTGATTTAATTTCATCCCAAAATGTTTTACTGTTTTCATTTAAATGTTTACACACTTTGGGGCAAATATAGAAAATTAGATTAAAAGAGATTTATTTAATTATAGATAAAAGAGAAATACAATTTGATGAGGGAAGATTTTATATTTTATACTATCTTCTTTCAGTGTTATCTTTTATTTATAGATATACTGGAAAGTGTTTAATATTTACAATTATATAGAAGGTGTTGAATTAAGGACGAGTTTACTTTGTTTTATTTTTAATGAAAATATATTTATAATGTAACAAAGTATTTATTATTTTATTAGAAGAGTATTTTTTTAATGTTTATATTTTGCTATACTCTGTACACTTCCCTTTTTTGATTATCTTTTGTTTATCACTCATAGTTTGTTCTGAAATAAATTGTTGTCTCATCCCGAAGTTGGTCTTCCCTAATTTTCCATGTGGCATTAATCTATTCGTAAAATTGTTTCTTCTTCTTCTTCTTCTTTCTTATCTCCACCCAATCACACTAAGGTATCAAGCCTGTAAAGCTTGAGATTTTTGATGGTGTCTGCCGGGGAAGAGTAGAGCTCATCAATGGATGAGTCAATACAGTCAATAATATGTCTTGGGGTTGCAGGCTGAGAATTGCACTTGGTACATAGTGGGAAAACCTTGCAACCATTCTGGAAAGTCATTGTCCGTAGATGACCAGACTTAAGTCTGGAAATTAAAGACTGTTGTTCTCTTGGGAGGACAGAACCGGTGCTTGTCCCTCCTGCTCTGTACCAGTCATGTGCAGCATCAGATTTCCATTCCTGCAGGCATTGGGTTTTGATGGTATGGAGGAGGTCTCTTTCGTCTAGTTGGGTGGTGGATTCTCTTGCTTCAGGTAGGCCAAGAGCACCAGCCTTTGCCAGAGAGTCTGCCAGCTCATTACCAGGAATTCCAACGTGAGCTGGAAGCCATTGCACTGTGACTGAGCTGTTGGCTGGGAGTCGGTTTACAGACTTAGCAATGCTCTTGAGGAGGGGTTCTTGACTGGAGAAGCAGCTTTGAAGGGTATAAATGGCTGCTCTTGAGTCGGAGTAGATTATTATTTTGCTTGGCGAGTTGATGTTGATGTCTTTTAGAGCCGTATCTATAGCGGAGAGTTCTGATTTATAAACTGAAAGATGTCTAGGGTGGGAGAGGCATATTTTTTCCAGGATCTTATCTTTGTAGATAGCAATTCCACTGCCAGACAGTCCAGTTTCAAGTTGGCTACCGTCAGTGTAAATTGTGATGTCGAAGAGGGAGCTATTTTCCTCAATGATTTGGAGGCCAAGAGCTTTAAGTAATTCTGGCTGAGTTTCATGTTTGTGGGGATTGTCTGGTAGATGAGGGAAACAGATGAGTTTGTTGCGAGTTTTGTGTGGGGGATAGGAAGTTCTGTGTTTGGGATTAATTGGGATGTCTAAAAGATTAGAGTTGTGAGCCATGTTGAGAGGAGTGGGGCGTTTTAATCTTTGGTTTGGGACCCAATTTCTAATAAATTTTCCTGTAAGATGTTCTTTTGGAGAGTTAATCTTTTTTGTTATAAATTTTGAAAAGCAGATTTTTCTCCTTAGGTGCAGGGGAAGAAGGTTGGATTCGAGTTCAGCAATGCGATTTGGGCAGGATCCTCGAAGTCCGCTGATGATTTTAGCTGCGCTTGCTTGGATTCTGTCTATTTTGGATAGGTTAGTTTTACTTGCATTGATCCAGGCTGGTGTAGCATATTCCAAAATAGGTCTTACGAGTGCAAGGTACGTTGTGCGTAAAATATTGGCATTTGCACCCCAGTTTAAGCCTGATATTTTTTTCAGGATTTTGAGCCTATTTTTGGCTTTGCTTATCATGGTGTCAATATGTTTTTTAAAAGTGAGCGCAGGGTCGAGTGTGACACCAAGATATCTTGGGGAATCTGAATATTGAAGTTTTGAATTATTTAAGAAAATATTTGGGGTCCAGTGGCGAAGGTGGTTGTTGATGGTGAAGAGGCCGATTTCAGATTTGCTGATGTTAATGGATAATTTCAGTTTCTTAGTTACCTTTTGGAGATTTTTCATGGCTTTATTCAGAGATTGTTCTGCATCGGAGAGGTTGTTTTTGGAGACCCAGATGATTATGTCATCTGCGTAAAGGGCAATTTTAGCTGGAGGTTTGATAGAAGTGTGTACATCATTTAGGTAAATATTGAAGAGAATAGGGCTTAGGATTGATCCTTGGGGTAGACCTTGGTAAATACGAGTGGTTTTTGATTTGATGTTGTTAAAGTTAACCTGTATGGTACGTTTGGATAGAAAATTGCTGATCCAACTCAGCATACTTCCCTCTATTCCAAGTTCGTCGAGTTTGAGAATTAGCTTTTCCTTCCAGACTCTGTCGAAGGCTTGGGAAAGATCGATGAAGGCTGCTATAGTGGATTCTGTAGGTTTATGATGGAAGCTGTCCTGGGTTTGTTGAACGAAGTAAAAGATTGAATCTTCTGTGCTTTGATATTTTTTAAAAGCTATTTGATGAGGGTCTAGTAGGTTGTTGAGGTTAAGATAAAAAGTTAACCTATTGAGAATCATGTGTTCCATGATTTTGCAGGGAATAGAGGTCAGAGAGATAGGTCTGTAGTTGGTTGGGTGGTTCTCAAGCTTGCCTGGTTTGTGGATGGGGATAATTGTGGCATGTTTCCACTCTTTAGGGAGGGTAGACGAGCTCCAACTGTAATTGAAAATGCTTAAGAGTTCTAGTTTGGCATGGGAACTGAGGTTTTTCAACATGGGTCCAGTGATGTTGTCTGGACCAGGAGCTTTTGTAGGGTCAAGATGACTTAAAGCTTCGTCCAGTTCATACTCTTGAAAAGGTTTACTGAAAATGTTGTGGCTGGGTTTGGATTTTGCAAGGTTTCTGGTGAGCCTAGATTTTCTACCTATTATTTTATCCTGTAAATTAAAATTAAGTTTTGCGGTGGAGCTGTAATGGTGGGCAAAATGATTTGCTATGCTGTATTTGTCTGTGAGGGGATTTCCAGAATTATCCTTGAAGGTATTTGAGCTGCTGTGAGATGGAGTGTCCTGATTGAGGGCATGTAGTAGTTTCCATAGTTTCGTGTCGCTGGTTTTTGGGTCAATTGAAGAGCAGATTTCAATCCACGTATTCTGTTTGATTTGGTCCGCCTTAAGCTTAATTTTTGCAGCAAGGTGATTGTAATCTCTGATGAGGAGGGTGTTGTTGTTCTCAATGAGGTCTTGGTAAACTTGGTTCCTATCTTCTATTTCATCTTTCAAAAGATCTAGTACCTCTCTATATCCAGGAATGTAGAATTTTCTGTTCCCTCTGGGGATGTTTTGTTTGGCAGAAATTAGGACTGCAGACTTCCAGTTCTTCCACCTGTCTTCTAAAGAGGAATTTGGTGGGATTTTGCAGAGAAGACTATCTAACAATGTTTTAAATGAATTCCAGGAGGCTTTCTTATAGTTCCAGAAAAGTCTTTGTGAAGATTTTGGGAGGGAAGTGGAGGTGGAGATTTCTGTTAGCAGAGGAAGATGGTCGCTTCCGATGCTTTTCAGGGTGCTGTTTTTTATGAACTGTTGCATAGATGGGGAGGTGATGGTGAGATCTAGTGTTTGCGGAGTTCCATAGGAGTGAGAGATGTAGGTAGGACCATGGGACACAATTGTGAGGTTGTTGTCATCAATGAAGGTGCTGAGGATAGAGCCCTCAGTGTTGTTGAGGGAACAGCCCCAAGATTGATGCTTGCTGTTGAAGTCTCCAAGGATGAGTATATTGGGGTCAAGTAGGTGTGAAACTAAGTCTAGTTCTGGGCCTGGTTTTTGGGGTGGGTGATAAGTATTCATAATTGTTAGGGGTCTCTGATTGGGTAGGTGTATTTTGAAGGCCTGTAGTTCAGTATGGGTTGTTGAAGGAGTGTCAATTTCATCAAAGGAAAGGTCTTTGATGAGGGTCAGGAGCCCTCCTCCTCCATCTGCTGAAGGCCTGTCTTTTCTCAGTATTTTGAAGCCCTTTACCTTAAAAAGGTGGTTGGGCTTAAGCTTGGTTTCTTGCAGACAAATGATATTAGCGCCTTTGGAATCCGCCAGTGATAATATCTCATCCAGTTTAACCTTGCTCTTACTAGTAGATATGCCATTGATGTTGCATTGAAGAACATTCAATTTGGCATTGGGAGACTGTAGGGAATTTTTCGAATGAAGCCCTCTGCCTAAACTCCAGACGCGGCCCTGATTATTCTGCGCGACGGCCGATGCAGCATAGTGGGGAGATTTGACAACCATCATGATTGGGTAAAGTAAAATGCGTCTGCCTTTGTCATTAAGACTGGGAGCACTACTCAGTGGCAGGCCGACTTAGCTCCAAAAGAAATGGCCGCCTCTGACATGAGGAACAGACGCCATGTGCAGCCGCTCCTAACATGGAGTACAAACGCTGCTCATCCTGTATCCCTGGATCAGGAGCCCTTACAGGGTACTGTCAGCCGGGCCAGCTGAGCCCAGGTTTTTTATATAAGTTTTAATTATTTTAAAGGATATATATATACATACAGACATAAATGCCTTTCATTGAAAATATTATGCATTTTTTAAATTTTTCGCTTGAAACAATTATTCTTAACATTTACATTTAAAAAATAAATATGGTAAAAACAATTTTTGCTGCCCTCCTCTATATTTGGATAAACTTCACACACTGAATAGGTATTACAATAGATAGAATGTAGACATCATCTTTCGATTACCATAAGATTATAAACTCAAAAGGAGCTTCTTCTATAGAACATGTTTATTTTGCTAGCTTTCGAACGACATCGTTCTTTAACGGGCGTAAAGACAAGGTGTGATGTGTGCAATTATATAGACATATATATATCTTGGCTCTCAATGTATTTCTATATAATTTCACGCATCTCACATCGCACCTTGTCGCCCGTTAAAGAACAATGTCGTTCAAAAGCTATAAAATTAAACATGTTCTATAGAAGAAGCTCCTTTCGAGTTTATAATATTACTAGCCGAATGACCCGGGCAACGCCCGTGTTTTACCCGATTAAATGCTTTTATTCAAATACTATTCGTTACAATTATAAATTGGCGCCGTGGATGTCATTCTTGTATAATATATAAATGAGTTTTAAAAATTGTAAAAAAAAAAAAATGCATCGGCCGGGAATCGAACCCGGGCCGCCCGCGTGGCAGGCGAGCATTTTACCACTGAACTATCGATGCTTATCAGAAATGGCCATATATGGGTATTTATTCCATTCACAAAAGCACACACAAACGGTGACAGAATTAAGAATTGATTGATGACTCTGATACTTGTATATTTAAATAATATAATATACGGAACAATATTAAATATATGAATGATTATTATAGTAATGATTATTTATTTATTACCAGTTACAAATAAGACACGCTATATCCGATCTGGATAATTGCGTATGAAACTATTTACAATAATTCATATTGTAGTGGAGTAGGTAACAGAATTGTTAAAAAGAAAATAAACAATTAAGAAAAAGAGCATTAAATAAACATATACATTAAACAAATAAGCAACAACATAAGCAGATAGAATAAATCGCAAAGTAGTTTATATTATTTATCTAGATGTCACATAAAATTATATAGTTACTATAGTGTTAAAACATATTATAACCATGTTTATAATGCATATAGATATCTATAAGATTTGAGTATAACATCACATGTTTTAAACAAATACTCTTTATTTGTCCGGATAAAACTATATAAGCAAAAGTCGTTTTAGGTAACAAGACTATCCCTATTCTCCTCCGGCTGGACCGGCACACACGCTCTATATATAGCTGGCACAAATAGGTTAGCACAACTATGCAAATCGTGCCAAACATGCCACGAGCAAATATGCAAAGAGCAAACATGCAAATATACTCCACACCTGCTCACATCCCACTTTTTAAGATCTGAAATATATACATATACATTACAAACTTTAAATGCACAGTATAATCAACAATGAAGGCGATCCACGGGTTTAACAATTCGTCCACTCCGTGTTCTTATCTGGCCGTCATCTGAGTCGCCAGAGGGATAATCCACAGCTGGGGTCTTTTCATTTTTAACCAGTTCCTCCATGTCCCCAGCTCCGCAGCGTCGATCATATCTGGATTTCATATCCCTTCTCCTCCTCTCCTCCCTTCTTTTTAGGGTCCGAGAGTCCACCAACCCTGGACTAAGATTCTCTGGTGCAATTGGCAAGGTCGTTCGGAGTTTACGTCCCATGAGAAGCTCAGCAGAGCTGCAACCGTTCTCCAAAGGGGTCGATCGACACTCCAGGAGTCCAAGCGATGGGTCTTGATTTTTCTTGAGGATCAACTTAGGAATTTTCACACCTGCTTCTGCCATCCCATTGCTCTGCGGGAATCTAGGACTTGAAGTAACATGTGTGAATCCGTACTGCCTTGCGAAATTTGGTACCCGTCGAGGAGTATGCACAGCATATGGGTTTGCTCCAGGTTTCAATTTGATTTCGCAAGGGCTTCCGATCTGTCCCAGTCCTTCAAATACTTCGGGGAATTCCTTGATCGGGTTGATTTTCGTCGCAACCACTTCAATTCGCCTCGCCAGGTTCAAGAGCTCACATGCCTGGCGACTCAGAAGAGGTTCACTCAAACGACGAATGACATAAATCCTCTCCTTGATTTCATAACTGCCATTTCGCAGCGTTGACACAAACATACCCACAGTCTGAAGTTCGGAAAATTCAGCAGCTCTAAGGTTGATATTACTCTCCACCAGTCGTTGCTGTCCCATTATCGTCTTGAAGAGACACAGAGGAACACATGTAACATCCGCCTGGGAGTCGAGCTTGAACTTCACCTGTTTCCCGTTCACCTGGATTTCTGCTGTCCATCGCCTCCTGCACTCGCCTTCATCATCATCGAGATTAGATGAATTCCCTACAGCTGAGACACCCAGGAGAAAACCAATTTCTTCATCCAGTTCAGAAACAGCTTTGACTTTTGCAGTCTTCGCCTGCTTATCTGGGCAGCTATTTGCAAAATGGCCAGTTTTTGAACACAGGTTACATCTTTTTCCTTCAGCACGGCAAGCCTGTCCTTCCCTGTGGGTGAAACCTCCGCATCTTGGACATCTTGTTCTTGTTTTGGCTGACTTTTCCTTCTTTACCGAAGGATGCTGTTGTTGCTTCGGTGAAAGTTTTCTCGAGTTGAACCTCACCTGGTTGACTATTTGGCTTGTTGAGGGACGCTGCAGGTCGACTTGCTGCTGTCGAACGGCTTCTTGCTGCCGAACCATTTTCACAGCCTTTTCCAAAGTCAGTTCGCTGTCCAACTGCATTCTTTCAGATAACGCCTTGTCCCTCACTCCAACCACTATTCGGTCACGGATCAACTGCTCATGAAGACTCTCGAATTCGCAACTATCAGCCAATTTGTACAATGAAGTGATGAATTCGTCCACTGGCTCCCGATCCTCTTGTACTCTTGAGTTAAATTTCGCACGTTCGTAGATAATATTCTTTCCTACACAGAAGTGGCTGTCGAACGCCTTGAGGACGGAATCAAATTTCGTTGCCTCTTCCTCCTTTTCGAACCTAAAGGTCCTGAATATATCATCCGCGCGGTCTCCTATCAAGTACATCAGCAAATCGATCTTGTACGCCTCCTCTTTCTTCTTCATTCCACTGACCACGAGGTATCGTTCGAATCGCTTCCTCCATTTTGGCCATTCGTTGGGAGTCGAGAAGGCGAAAGTTTCTGGAAGTTAAATCAGAGCCATGTTGAATTATCTTCCAAGGTACACCAAAACGCTACTTTGCAATATAGGGGTTCGTATTTTATCCAGTCACCGCTGCCACCATGTTTTAAACAAATACTCTTTATTTGTCCGGATAAAACTATATAAGCAAAAGTCGTTTTAGGTAACAAGACTATCCCTATTCTCCTCCGGCTGGACCGGCACACACGCTCTATATATAGCTGGCACAAATAGGTTAGCACAACTATGCAAATCGTGCCAAACATGCCACGAGCAAATATGCAAAGAGCAAACATGCAAATATACTCCACACCTGCTCACATAACCATGTTTATAATGCATATAGATATCTATAAGATTTGAGTATAACATCAATATGTAAATATATTAATGTATATTATGATATATTTATAGTAATATATCAATTATTTAATCAATCATTGATACTTGAATAATTTATATATACATCGGGATATTAGATATATATACACCATAGTTTAAATATTTATTCTGTGATTAATTATTACAACACTTGTGAGTAACTTCATCTAAAAGGGACTTACCTCTATAAATTGTGCAACATATTATATATTATGATGCACTAGCGCGCCATCTGTTATCAAAATTCGAAACTATTTTAAAGGCGTAAGATTCTTTTCGAAAATAAACAATTTCTACTGCCCTTACTGCAATGGAAAAATTAATGGGAAAAAATAAATAAAAAAAACTATTTGATATTTGAGGAAGAGCGATTGCTCGAAGCATATTATATATTTATAAATGTATGTAATTCTACTGTACTCAAAGCTTATGTCCATAGTTCATCTAAAATACCCATTCCAAGAGTCTTACAACAGTATCACTATAAAAGGAAGTTCCAAAAATGCAATATAACAGCGGTATGGTAGATTAAACTGACGAAACCGCTGGGAGGGTTCACCACTGATGAGCCAGGCCCTCCCATTAATTTTTCCATTGCAGTAAGGGCAGTAGAAATTGTTTATTTTCGAAAAGAATATTACGTATTTAAAATAATTTCGAATTTTGATATTATATATTCCAATAATAAACTATTTCATAGGTAGAATTTCAGGCTTTTCATTCCCAAGATATTTTTACTCTCTCTAATATTTTCCTTGTACATATATATAGTTGAATTTTTCTTCTTCAGTTTCTCTACCCTTGATAAGATTCAAGGCTATATTGGTGACATGTGTGTGTTCTCTAGCTTGAATTCTTCTCTTTATTTCTTTATAGCTTCTCATCCAGTCTATCAGTTCAAATTTATTCTTGAGTTTCTTTGTTTTTGATCATGTCCTGGTGTTTAGTTGCCCCATACTTCTCTATCGTTAGTTATTTTCTTTTTATTTATAGCTTATTAAGGTCCATTCGTCTAATTATTCCTCAGTTTCTTTGTCCTTAAGCAAGTCATAGTTTGCAGTGATGCTATATTTCTCTATCTTGAGTTCTTCTCTTTATTTCTTCAAGGCTTCCCATCCAATCCATCAGTCCAATTCTCTTCTTTAGTTCTAATGTTCTTGAACAGGTATTGGTCTACATTGGTGCTATTCCCTCTAGCTTGAGTTATTCTATTTATTTCTTTATAGATTCCCATCCAGTCCATCAGTCCAATTCTTCTTCTTAAGTTCCTTTGTTTTTATCAGTTCCTCTGGTCTCCAGTGACGTCATACGTCTCTATTTTAAGTTATTCTGTTCATTTCTTCATAGCTTCCCATCCCGTCCATCAGTCCAATTCTTCTTTAGTTTGTTTGTTATTGATCAGGTCCTTGTCTACAATGGCGCCATTCTCTTTATTTCTTCAAAGCTTTCCGTACAGTACATCAGTCTAATTCTTCTTCTTCAATTTATTTTCTTCTTGAGCAGGTCCTGGTTTCCAGTGACACCATTAAGTTCTCTTGTTTACTTCTTTATAGCTTCTCATCCAGTGCATTAGTTCATTTTTTCTCAAGTTTCTTTTTTGCTGTTGTTGTTCTTGAGCAAGTCTTCGTCTACATTGGTAATATGCTTCTCTAGCTTGAGTGCTTCTCTTTATTTCTTCAAAGCTTCCCATCCAGTCCATCAGTCTAATTCTTAAGCAAGTCTTTTTCTACATTAGTGCTATACTTTTCTAGCTTGAGTGCTTCTCTTTACAATTTCATAGCTTCTCATCCAGTCTATCAGTCCAATTCTTAATCAGTTTCTCTGTTCAGGAGCAGAGATCCTGATATACAGTGTATGTATGGGACACCATTCCTCTATATCCTGAGAACGTTATTTCTTCACAAAGCTTCTCATCCAGTCCATCAGTCCAATTCTTCTTCAGTTTCTCTGTTCTGGAGCAGAGATCCTGGTATACAGTGTATGTATGGAACGCCATACCTCTCTATCCTGAGAATGTCATTTCTTTACAAAGCTTTCCATTCAGTCCATCAGTCCAATTCTTCTTCAGTTTCTTTCTTATTGAGCAGGTCCTGATTTCGAGTGACGCTACATTTCTCTATCTTGAGGTATTGGCTTCCCAACCAGTCCATCAGACCACTTCTAGGAAAATATTTTCGTCGGAAATGACCCTGACACAGTAAATGAGAATCTTTGCATATGATATCATTACACCAAAGGTCGTTTTTACAGTACTCGTTGAAGCAATCACTTCTCCCTATATACATCATTTTCACTCATATAGAAAAGCCACCCGCTAACTACCCAATGATGATCATGGCCCATAACATATATGTGTACTTGCAACATTTAATTTGCATATAGCTGATATTTATGTAAATATTGAAAACATGGCTATCTCTCTCTCTCTCCATAGACATTAAATCTATAGAAAGTGGTCTACATTATTTTTACTTTGAAAAAAATCTTTTCAAGAAATGCAAAATAAGATTTAAATAGAATGGGCATTTCAGATCGGCTTTGATTTTTGAATAAAGAAATCCGCTTTTAGCCAAAGAAATCTTTTATCGAAAAGTTGAAAATGTTGGAAGGATAGATCTGGCTGTTTTATTTGAATATATTTCTTGTGTGAGGTGTGTGACGCCGGCTCAACGGACACTTTGTGAATAAAGCTATGTGGGGATATACAGTTAAACCTGTCTATAGCGCCCCCTCTCTATAGCACCCTATTTTGGTGAGTCCCAAGAGGGGGCGCTATAGACAGGTTTAACTGTATATATTGAAGGATGGTTTTATTCTGGGATTCTTAGATAGACAACAGGAAGTTTGTTTATATGGAATATTTACTTATCTTTACACTTTGTATCTAGTCCAGGGTAGCCTAGTGGACATGGAATCTGCCCGGTACTTATCTTTACACTGGTCAGTTTAAGTGTGCAGTTTTTTCAAGGCCAACTGCCATTTATAATACAGTTAAACCTGTCTATAGCGCCCCCTCTTGGGACTCACCAAAATAGGGTGCTATAGAGAGGGGGTGCTATAGACAGGTCATTTTTAATGTAAATCTCATCGTACTACGTATTTAAAATCGGGCGCTATAGAGAGGGAGACGCTATTTAGAGGGGGCGCTATAGACAGGTTAAACTGTATTGAAAGATAGTTTTATTCTGGGATTCTTAGAGAGAAAATTGAAATTTTGTTTATATGGAATCTTTACAATAACTTATCTTTAAACTGGTCAGTTTAAGTGTGCAGTTTTTTCAAGGCCAACTGCCATTTATAATACAGTTAAACCTGTCTATAGCGCCCCCTCTTAGGACTCACCAAAATAGGGTGCTATAGAGAGGAGGTGCTATAGACAGGTCACTTTTAATGTAAATCGCATCGTACTACGTATTTAAAATCGGGCGCTATAGAGAGGGAGGCGCTATTTAGAGGGGGCGCTAAAAACAGGTTTAATTGTATTGAAGAATAGTTTTATTCTAGGATTCTTAGATAGAAAATTGAAAGTTTGTTTATATGGACTCTTTATAATAACTTTTATCTTTACACTGGTCAGTTTAAGTGTGTAGTTTTTTCAAGGCCAACTGCCATTTATAAGAACAAGAAGCAAGCAAGAACAAACTAAGAATGATAAAAAAAAAGATAAGCAATGAGGGAAGTTTACAGAGTAGTAAAATATAAACATATAAAATGATACTCTGTTAATAAAATAATTAATACTTTGCTACAATATAGTTATTTCTCTCTGTAATATCACCAAATAACTAACCAATATATGAACAGAATGGATATAATTTTGTCCCTATTATATAGTAAAACTAGCCGAATGACCCGGGCAACGCCCGTGTTTTACCCGATTGAATGTTTTTATTCAAATACTATTTGTTACACTTATAAATTGGCGCCTTATATAAATGCATATGTTAGTTAATAACTATAGCCTATGTGCTTTATCTGTCTATGTACTGTTGGCTTCCGTAGGCGTCTCTTACTGGGAAAAAGAAAAAGAGGATTCCATTTGGTTATTAACTAATATATGCATTTATTTAAGGAGCGACCCGCTCCAACACAATGGTTACAAAAACGAAAAAGCGAGTGGGGGGGGGGGGGGGGGGGCAAAGGTGGCGTGGTCGTAGCCAACCAATAGGAGGGCGCCATTCCAAAAAAAAAAAGCAAACGGTGACAGAGATGACTGATGAAGAATGACGCTCGTAACTGTATATAGAATAGGATGCGTTAGCACGTCATCTGTTTTGAGAATTTTAATCTATTTTAGACGCGTATGATTCTTTTGAAAATTAAACAATTTTCTACTGTCCTTAATTACAATAAAGGCAGTAAATAATTGTTTAATTTTTAAAAGAAACATACGCTACTAAAAATGTTTCAGTTTCTCATAGTAAAATATGAAAATAAAAATGTAAATTTGAGTCAAAAGGAGATCCATCCATTAAGTTTATATAAAAAGGCGTACCTGGATCTGTAAAGGAAAAAAAATTGTAAACACAAGGTAATAAGACCAAATCCCAAAAAAAAAAAAAAATAGTGTGTGACGTTTCGATAACAGCGTTGTTACTATCTTCAGACAAAAGTACTGAATGAGAGAATTTTGTCTGAAGATGGTAACAACGCTATTACCGAAACGTCACACACTATTTATTTATTTGGATTTGGTCTTATTACCTTGTTTTTATAATCTATAATCCAAATTGTGCCTTATCAAAAAAAAATTGTTTTTTTCAAAATACAATATTTCGGGAGATTGCTCCCTCTTTATCAATTCATTGAACAGTGAACCCACTGTGTAATAAATTGATAAAGAGAGTGCAATCTCCCGAAATATTTAAAGTTTTTTTTTCTTTACAGATCCAGGTACGCCCTTTTATATAAATAAAAATGTTAATGTTTCTATATATTGATTAATTCATCAAGTTGTCTTAACCTTTTTATATTTTATATTATTCTTCAATATATTTATAGCAATTTTCTATCTTTTTCAATTTGTCACTATATCAGTTTTCAGGCAGAAACAACAATGGAGATTATAAATCAGAACAAATATAAACAAAAGACAATACAAAAAAACAATAATTTACTCCATTGTTTACCCAAGTGACAAGAACTTGCTAATCTTGTCCCCATGCTGCAAATATTTTCTGATATAGAGTTGATCTCGACACCGATGCTCTTTATAAAGAATTGTGGCCATTGTCTGTAGTTCCATTGTTGGAGATTAATTAGATTAAGTATGTAAATATAGGAATCCAATTTGCATCTCTTTTCTACAATCAGATTTTGGATTTCGATATTGGGGGATTTTTTTTAACAAATCTGTTTGGAGACAAAGTAGTTTCTATTTATAAACTGTATTTGGCTCCATTAGGATATATGCTATTGAATATGAAACAATAAAATTCCATCTATATATAGTATAACTGTTGAATTATTCCCGCTTTATCTAATCTTCTAATTGTTGGAGCTTGGATCCCAACAATATAATCTCGGACTTCCGTCTAGCTCCTTTTGTCTGGTCTTAGATGTTGACGATATCTGGCAGACTGTACACCAGACCTGACTACTGAGACTTTTCTAGGTGCGATGTAGCTGCAAGCTGTTTGAATAAAACAATGACCAACCAGCCTCACTGGTTTTACCTGACTGACTTCCCTTTATTATCACTTCACTCTTTTTATATACAGGGTGATCCAAAAGTCCCGCACAACTTTAAAAATTAATAACTCCGCGAATATTTGCGCTAGAGCAATGCGGTAAACACCATTGTGTTCAGGATGCAATGGGATTTTTTATGGCAAATAATGAAAAATTCGAAATTGATTTTAGTTACAACTTTATTCGCTAGATGGCGCCCTACCAGAATCAGCGATTCAGCGGCCAAATTGTTTGATAAATTAAAAAATATAACTGAACGACACGTATTTTTACTTTTTGAATACCAGGAAAGAACCCTAATAATATCAAATGATAAATTAATAAAACACCATTTCGCCAAAAGTTAGAAGAAATGGTTAACGATTTTTAAATACAATCTGAGATATGTAAAATAGGTATATGCAAATTTAAACATGTAGCCAAAAAAAAAAGATATTTTAGATGCGGTTTGCTGGAATCCTCTCAGCTTTTTAAAAATTTCGAAAATAATAATTTTCTATTTTTTTTTAAATTCAACTTTCTCTCAGGATCGATTATATTTATTTTAATTCACTTGAAAAATATTTATCTATCTCTGATGATTTATTTTACTCTGGAATGCCGTTGTTGTATTTGTCGTGTCCAATAAAGAGCCTCAGATTCTTTTCGTTTGGCCAACAAAAAATGTCCAATTTATATACACATATATTCTTACATAATGAGACTTTAAAGAATGCAAATAATCTTCATCTATTTACATACACAACACATCTCCCCTCTTAATAATACTCCAGTCGGTCTAGGGGTTTCCTGGCTCTCTGAGGTCTAGGACTGCGGATGGGCACTTGCACAGCGGCAGCCTCCGGTTTAGGAGTGCAAGAGGGTACGTGCACAGAAGCAGACTCCTCCTTGTTTCCTGATGTAACCTCTGGAACCTCCTCTTCACTTTATTTCTGACTTCCACCTACAGGCTTCTCTCCTGATGTTCGAGGAAGTATCAAATTTCTTGTCTCCACTTGTTTCTTTCTCACAGGTCGCAATTGATTGATATGCCTCTTATACACGACGCCCTCGCAACTTATAAGGTAGTGACGGTAGCTCAATAATTCCAAAATGGTACATTTTTACCGTTTAGGTCCAGTTGCATAGTTGCGGAAATAAACCTCGCAACCTGTAGTAAACTGCTCCTGCCTTCTTACGGCCTCATAAAATACCTCTCGCGGATTTCTCATATTGGTATTAAATTCGAGAATCTTGATCTTAAACTTCTCTACATTAGCAGTTCCGCCGGGGAATTCCTTTATTACAGTTTGGGGGAATGTTCTATGAGCAAATAGGAAACTTTGTAGATTCGTCTCTAAATCATCCTTCCCATTATTCTTTCTCAAAAGGTTTTTAAACTCTCTTACATATCTCTCAGCTAAACCATTTGTAACTAGGATTATACGGACTGGTCTTAGTGTGCCGTATACCATTCATTTTGGTAAATTGCTCGAATTCACCGGAGACAAACTGTCTTCCGTTATCTGTAACAAAATATTAGGGAATTCCAATTCTGGCGAGAATTTCTCTAAGATGACTAATAATCGTTTTTCTGGTAATATCTTTGATGATAAAAATTTCTATCCACTTTGAGTATACGTCCACGAGAACCAAAAACATTCTTCCCATGAACGAACCCGCTAGATCAAGATGAAGTCGATGCCACGGTTTTTCGGGCCAAGTCCATTCCGAGATGGTAGCCGGGGGCATGCTTGCCGATTCTTGGCATACTCTACATTCTCTAGTTAACTCCTCGATGTTACTGTCTATGCCTGGCCACCAGAAAATACCGTCTGGCAATCATCTTCATTTTAACAATCCCCATGTGTATTTCATGCAAGTCATTTAAAATTAAAGATCTTAATTTTTGGGGAATTACCACTCTTTCACGCCATTGAAAACAATCAAACTCCAAACTTAATTCCTCATTGATCTTATAATAAGGAGCTAGTGAGTTTTCCCTCAGTACCCTTGTGAATTTCCACACACACAGTTGCCTTCTCTAACATTCCTTAATACTATAGACAGTATTTTATCTCGGGACGTCTCATATGCCACCTCCCTGAAAGTGAACGGTACCTCATTCAACTTCCTGAGAAGAAGTACCTGGTCTTCATCAAGAGACTCCCTGACACTCGAATCTAAAGGAAGACGTGACAATGCGTCAACATTGGAATTATCACTAGTTTTTTGGAAATTCCACAGTATAATTAAATGCAGCTAATTTCAAGGACCATCTTTTAATTCTGGATGATGCACATATGGGAATTGGTTTCTGAGGTGAAAATATATGAATTAAGGGTCGGTTGTCTGTGACCAATACAAATTTTCGTTCCAGTAAGTATTGTCTGAATTTCTCAACGCAATAAGTTATGCTCAACGCTTTCTTTTCTAGTTGAGAGAAACGTTTTTTCGCTTCAGTTAATGTTCTAGAAGCAAAGGCTATAGGGCATTCTTCCTTTCTATCATTTCTATGACTCAGAATTACGCCTAGTCCATAATAGTCCATAGTCCATTAATAATGATTTACATTTTTTAAATAACATACGATATTCTTTCGTCCAATTCAATCTACAATTTTTATTCAAAAGTTGATAGAATAGCGCTAAAATGTTTGCTATATTCTTTATGAATCTATAATAATAAATTAAGAGTCCTATGAAAGATCTCAATTGCGAAACATTCTTTAGGTTCAGGCCCCTCTCTATCACTGCTTTAATTTTATTTTATAAGGGATGCAGTCCATATTTATCCATTTTAAACCATGAATATTCCACCGATTTCTTTTTAAATTTACATTTATATCTGTTTAACTTTAAACCTTTTTCTAGAAATCATCTAAACACTAGATCCAACTTTTGTTCATGATCTTCAAAATCTTTTCCTGCAACCAAAATATCATCTATGTAGCAGGCCACACCTGGCAAATCAGAAAATAGGCCTTCCATAATCCTCTGAAATTTATTTGGTGCTACCGCTACGTCATATGGTAGTCTTTTATAAGAAAACAACCTCTTTTTTGTGTTTATATCAACAACAGCTTTGGCTTCTTCCGCTAACATTACTTGTAAGTAAGCCTGTGATAGGTCTAGAGTCGAAAGTATGGTGCTTGTAGATAATTTTGAAAAGATCTCATCGATCGATGGAATGGAATACCTATCTAATTCTATTGCTTTATTAGCTGTACATCTAGAATCACCACATATCCTTACACTACCATCCTTTTTTGATGCCGGTACTATTGGAGCGGTCCAATATGCATCAACTATAGGTTATAAAATGCAAGAATTCATTAAACGATCAATTTCATTCTCTACTTTGTTTTTTGGAGAGAAAGGTAAACTTCTGGCCTTACAAAACACAGGAGTCACATCCTTTTTTAAATTAAAATTTATTCCAACGTCCTTTAGACAGCCCGAATCTTTGTTAAACAAAAATCTGCATACCTACCATCAAATATTTATATATTTAAATATATTTCTATTATATTCATTATTTAAAATTTTAATGCTAAACAATATAGAATAATCAAGTTTCAACTGTTTAAGCCATTCTCTTCCTAATAAAATTACCTGGATTTTTTCATTTACAACTATTAATCGTAAATATTGGTTGGCTTCTTTTACAAAAACATTTCTTTGATCTATAATCTCTATTGATTTACCACAAAAGGATTTTAATCTTATATTTGTTGGAAATAATCTTTTACCTTGCCAATAATTCTAATAAATATCTTTGAGTATTAACGTAACTGGACTTCCTGCATCTATTGTAAAGCACAAAGAATAATCATCTACTGTTAAATTTATTGTGGCATCAGTTTCGCCCTGTACAGAATATATAGAGTCCTCTTGTACAAATTTAAATCCCCACATTTTTTTACTAGCTTTGCAGACCCTACTTAAATGACCCAGTTTTTTACATTTTAAAACAAGTCTTTGTTCTATGAGGTAAAACAGATGCCACGTGTGAATGTCTTTCACCACATCTATAACACACTATTTTGCCTTTGCCACTTTGCCTGAAAGGCCTATACTGCGCCGTACTATTATTGTACTCGCCCTTTTTATCCTTTCAATTCACAGGGGATATATTGGCCACTAATTTATCTTGTAATTCTCTTGTATTTATCTCCGCCAATTCGAACGAGATCGCCACTGCAAAAAACTTTATCCGGGGTGACATCGTCGTCCTCTTGTAGTAGCTTCTTTTGCAGGATTTCCGACTTGATTCCAGCCACAAAACGGTCTCGCATCATGGTTCCCAACATATCGACGAAATTACAATTTATTGCCAAATGTTTCAATTCTCTAAGATATTCCGAAATTGATTCTCCTTCCTGTTGAATTATCTTTAAAAATCTGCATCGCTGTGGTATCACTTTCTTCTTTGGATCCAAATGCAGCTTAATTCTTTGAATGATAGTATCATAGGGTTGATCATTCATTGGACCAGGAAGAAAATGACGTTTCCCTGCTTCAAAGTTTCAGAATCTGGTAGCGAGGTAAAAATCAGCACTTTAATCTCCTCCTTCAGATGCCAAAAAGAAAGCCTCAAATTTTTGTACAAAAAGATCGAAGTGTCCTCCACTGGGCTATAGCATCTAAAAGGTATTATTAACTTTGAACATGTCATGCTGATCTTTTCTACTCCTTTGTTTTCTTGATTCAGATAGTTAAAAAGATGTAATCTTAACCCATTTTCCTATTTTTACTCTCCATAATCCGAGAGTCAGATTTGTTTAAAAGATGTAGCTGTTATACTTGCATAGACACCGTTTTCCTCAGCTTTTTACTGGCTCTGTAGATCGCGCATCCTCGTCGCCACTTTTGTTGTGTCGGAATTAGACATACAAGAGCTCAAACTTGACCATGGCCAACAACAAATGTCCAATTTATATACACATATATTTTTACATAATGAGGCTTTAAATAATACAAATAATATTCATCTATTTACATAAACAACAGTTAATATATAGCGAGAAGAGTAGAGGACTGAGCACAGATCCCTGAGGTACACCAGCCCATGTTCTTCGGTCCTTGGAAAATGTTCTATTGACCCGAACCTTTATCCTTCTTCCCCTTAAGAAGTCTGCAATCCAGATTAAGGTTTTTCCTCTTACTCCGATGTTGTGAAGCCTTTCAAATAATTTCTACACTCGAACAAAAGCTGAGGTCATATCCAGGAATACGGCCGTTGTCTTCTTTGGCGGTTTTTCCTAGAAATCTATTATTGATTGACAGAAGTAGAACAGTTTATCAGTTGTACAGTGTCTGGATCTTTAGGCAGTTTGGTAGAAGTTTATTTTATTATTGTTAGTGAGCCAGACTATGAGCCTAGAGTGGATAATTCATTCTGTTATTTTACAAAGTATGCTAGTAAGAGCAATTGGCCGATAGTTCTTGCATTCCTTAGCATCTTTGTTTGGTTTCAGTATTGGCACTACAATTGATATCTTCCAATTCTTTGGTAGTTTACCAGTTTGCGATGAAATGTTCAGTATTCGTAGGAGTTGATTTTTAGCTTCGTCTACAAAGTGTTTAATCATTTGACCAAAGATTAGAGCATCTCCAGGTGACATCTTGGATTTAACTTTCCTATTGATGAATTTAGCTCATTCAGTGTGAAGTCTCTCGAGTAAATATCTTGTTGATGGTAATTTCTTGCTTGTTAACTAACTTGTTTATATTATTTTTTAGAGTCCTGCCTTCATTCATATAGCTGAGTCTGGAAGTGCTTGAAGATATTCAGCAATTATGTCAGCCATCTGTTTGTTCGTTCTCGCTGTTCATATCGGTTAGAAAATTGAAGGATTAGTGTTGGTTTTGAGTTTAATAACACTAATTATATTCCAGTGATGGCTTTCTTTTTTTGGATCCATTTTCTTCGCAGAATTCTGCCCATTTTTCTTGTTTGAATATCCAAATTTCTTGTTCTATTTTGTGACAAATTCAATGAGTTCTTTATGATTTCTTCTGTTTTATTTGTTTTAAGAAGTTCATTTTTATTGTCTCTCTCTGCAATCATTGCCTCGATATTGTGGTCCTTCCAGTAAAGTATTCACAGGTCTTTACGTCTACCTCTAGGTATCGATACTTTTGCAGCTTTGGATATGTTCAAAGATAATTTTTCCAAGTTTTTGTCAATCGTTCTGTGATTTAATTCATCGTTGCACAGTTCTTCAAGCTTTTCTGTGAATTTTTTTCCAGTGTTTTTTTTTATTCTGTTGGAAATTCTCTATTTTGAATTTTAGGGTTGTTAAAATTGGTCTGTGGTCACTGATTGCACTTTTCAGAATTTTCCATTGTGTTGTGGGTGCGATGTTGTAATTTATCGCTGTGATGTCTATTGCGGATTCTGTGCCTGTGGACTTGAAGAGATAGGTGTTCTTTTCGTTATTTACCGGTGTAAGGTCGAGGTCGGTTAGCATGTCCTCAACCTGCTGACCTTTGTTATCCTGGACAGGTGATCCCCAAGTTGGTCTTTCGGCGTTAAAATCACCAAGTATGATTGCGATATCCGAAGACGCTTCACTTAATGTCTCTATCAGGCCTGTATTGATGCTAGTATTATCGTGGTGATAAACATTTATGATTGGAATTGTTTATCTGTAATATAGATTTCTATTGCCTGAGCTTCTGTCGTGCTTTCTCTAGGCTTACTCTGATTATAGGCGATTTCCTTATCAAAACGGCAAGTCCTCCTCCGAATTTTCCCGGTCTGTCCATTCGTAGTTTTGTATAATCTTTGATATTGAATCTCAGATTCTGATTCAATTTTGTCTCCTGAGGACAATTAATATGTACATTGTTGTCACAGAGAAGACAAGTCAGCTCTTTATTTTCCTCTGGGTACCATTTATATTGAGTTGTAGTAGATTGAAATGTGTCCTCGTAGTAGATTTCTCATCATGAGCTCGAGCTGCAGCTCCTGACGCGGCGGTTACCCCGGACGCGGTAGCATCATTGGAGATATCAGTTTTGTTCTTCATTTGAAAATGGGTGCCGTTGCAACGTTAGTCATCTTGGAAACGAACCAGAATTTGGTCAAATATTCCAAGGGTCCAGGGGGGACCGCAAGGAGGTGTGGTCGAACTTCTCCCCTTCCCCCTGGAATGCCGTCACTACAGGATAAAGCACTCTTGGTGAATTTTTTAAATTGTGATTCAGAATCTGCCACTGAAGCTTTACGAGCGTTTCGTTCCTTTAAAGATATTCGAAGTGGTAAAGGACCAATGAGTTGCTACTCTCTAAAGCGATTGATTTAAAGTTTTGAGGAAACTGGATCTCTGGAAGCAAAACCTCGGAGTGGAAGACCATCGACATGCAAGTCAGTAGCTGTTACGGTTTTGCAGAATGCTGAAGCTATTGAAACGTTATCCACGTATGGAGAAGTAAGTGCTAAACAAGTTTCTCGACAAACGGGGATTTCGTATGGAACAGTTTGGAGAGAACACACATTTAGAATTTTTCTATAAAAATATCCTAACAAAATTCAAAGTTTTCACGAGTTGAAAGTCAGCGATTTTGAGAAGCGTCAAGAATTCGCTGCATGGGTTTTCCGGCAAATTGATATTGATGAAAACTGGCTGTCAAATGTTCTAAGAACAGATGATGCTCACTTTTATCTAAAGGAGGAATTTAACATTCAAAACTGCCTCATTTTGGTAACAGAAAACCCTAGGATTTTTACAGAAATACCACTTCATCAGCACAGAGTTACAGTTTTGTGTGGGTTCACTTCTTCTTTTATTATTGGGCCATTTTTATTTTAAAAAATCAATGGAAGAACTTTCAAAACCGTTTTTGTAACTGGTGAACGTTATGTTCAACTTTTGAGAGAAAAGGTTATTCCCATATTGCAGGACAGACAAGCACTAAGCGAAATAACATTCATGCAAGATGGAGGACCTCCTCATATCTCCCGCGGTGGGAAACAATTGCTGAAGGATACGTTCGGTCGAATTCGTTGATAAGTCGCCACTCTATATACCAGTGGCCCCCAATATCACCAGATTTGACGCCTTACAATTTCGGTTATGGGGGTACATTAACTCGCGTTTTTATCGATGCTGGCCTACCACATTGGCCATGTTGAAGGCTTCTATCAGATGGCACGTTTTTTATAAATTTCAACTATTTAATTGTGACCATTCTGTCATCTATCGTCTGCAGGCGGTGTTTGAGAATGAAGGGCGCCACATTGAGCAAGGATTGTGACCTAATACAAGAGAGAAGGCAGTTACCTCATGTGTTATATTTTGCAGCTCTTTGTTTTGGGTTATGGGAATAATAAATGCTGTCCTCACAACTTGACTCTTTTTTTCTGTAAACAGTAATTTTTTTGTTTGTCATTTGCCCACATCTTATATTATGTCGTGCAGGCCAAAGTGTTATAACTTCCCGAATAACACTGGTATACACAATTTTACCCCTTATGTTTAGTTTATCGCTTTTTGCTCATTAGAAGAAATAGCATAAGGAATAATCTCTGTATCTCCCCCCCAAATTTAGATGTTTTGCGCAAAAAATATTACAAAATGATTTTACTACCACGTTTTTCAACGCAAAAGGTCGATTTAAAAATGATTTTTTTAGGGGATACATTTTCAAAATTATGTGCAGTATAATAAACAATGATAACATTTGACAAACCCATAGGATATTTGGAATAAAGTACGACAAATATATTTTGTCACTCCCCTCTATATTTCATTTGTTGGATCATGACAAATATCCAGTTAAATAGTCAAGTGTCGACAATTAGTCAAGAAACTATACATTCCTTATAGCACGAAATCCTATTAGTAGTGCCATCATAATTATTGGTACTATATTAACATTTCAAAAATCGTGTATTGATATCAGTAGTTATTTTCAAACATTCAATTTATTTCACAAAACTCCATCTAAATATTTTATAAATATTTTTTGCTACATGTTTTAATTTGCATATACCTATTTTACATATCTCAGATTGTAATTAAAAATCGTCAACCAATTCTTCTAACTTTTGGCGAAATGGTGTTTTATTAATTTATCATTTGATATTATTAGGGTTCTTTCCTGGTATTCAAAAAGGAAAAATACGTGTCGTTCAGTTATATTTTTCAATTTATCAAACAATTTGGCCGCTGAATATCTGATTCTGGTAGAGCGCCATCTAGCGAATAAAGTTGTAACTAAAATCAATTTCGAATTTTTCATTATTTGCCATAAAAAATCCCATTGCAACCTGAACACAATGGTGTCTACCGCATTGCTCTAGCGCGAATATTCGCGGAGTTATTAATTTTTAAAGTTGTGCGGGACTTTTGGATCACCCTGTACATGGTGTTGTGGCTTTGTCACCGACCCGAGGCCGCTAGTTGCGGCGACGGTCAATAGATGGCGTCTGGTTTTAGACGTCTATTTTGACGGGAGAGGCGACCCTTGTATTTTTAGATCAATTTCCTCCCGGCAGAATTTCCATCTATACATTTAAAATAATTAGGAAAAAAATAAAAATTTACATAATTATAAAACAAAATGCAAACCTGGCATGTTATTTTGCATTGCTAAGGTGCAAACAACCTGTCTTTCTTTTATCTTCCCTGGCCTGGGGAATCTAACCTTTTTGAACCACCTTGATGGCATACAGCACCTTGGTACTTTGCTACAGTGTATTGTCTGCTTGCTACATCCATTTTTGGGCTCTAAAATCATACACTTTGGTTAGTAACCCGTAAACTTATATTCTCTCTATATATATATAGCAAATATTTTCATCATTTTAATACTTTCATTTGCTATATATATGTTATATTAAAATATTATTCTATTTAAAATTATGTTTCATAGATCCAAATACTCTGTTAAATCGATCGCCAGAGATCATGCTTCCCCTATAAAATCTCGTTGTTGTTATTTCCCAATGGCCGGCTCAAAACTTTTGTACATTATGTAAATAATATTTTGTTTTCCTTATTCTACTCGCCTTAAGCCAGGCATTACTTTTATCAAATTATGTTCTTTTATATATATTCCTCAGCTCAAATAAAGAAATCTCTGATCGAAATTATTCTATTATTCCCACGACTGCATTACCATAGCATAATCTCAACAATTCCAGAATCAGCAGAAAATCTTATTTGTTTTTATAACATACTAGACGGGTGACCCGGGCTTCGCCCCGGGATTGACCCGTGTGCATATCTACCCGAGTGATATATATTTAGATAAGATTTTTTTTATAATTGTTTGTTATTAGCATTATCTATTTGTAGGCATCAGCATAATTTAATCTAATCTTTGATAGAGGGCGCTGTTCGTGAGCTAAGTAGAATAATTTGAATATATAGTTTTAATATTTGATTTATATATATATTTTTTAAATAGCCTATCGTCTTCCCCGTATTTTTTTTACCTATGTATGGAAATTTTGGTTTGAATTAGTGAACTACTGCGAATTTGTATACCGGACAAAAACAAACATACAAAAAACAAACATACAAACAAAGAAACATACAAACATTGATTTATATATATATATATATGTTATTTATATAAATTACCGTCCTGATCATTTTCTTTAATATATATCTTTATATCTATATCTTTTCTCTTTCTTAAAGAGAGAGGAGAATCATTTTAATAGATTCAAACTGGTAATATGCAAATTAGTCTGATACCAAACCAAATTTGCATATTCTATCTGTTACGCGTAAGTTGCAGAAGTATTTAACTGGAGGAACTATGAAAAAATGAGTTAGGTTTGTAAGGAGAGTCATTTTAATAGATTTATACCTTTTATTGCCATGTTTTTTATGCAAATTAGTCTGATACCAAAGCAAATTTGCATATTCTATCTGTTACGCGTAAGTTGCAGCAGTAATCAACTGGAGGAACTATGAAAAAATGAGTTAGGTTTGTAAGGAGAGTCATTTTAATAGATTCATACCCTTTATTGCCATGTTTTTATGCAAATTAGTCTGATACCAAACCAAATTTGAATATCCTATTGGTTCCGCAGTATTTCCCCGAAGGAACTCTAAAAAGAAAAAGAGTTTTAAGTTTGTAAGGAGAGTCATTTTAATAGATTTATACTCGTAATATGCAAATTAGTCCGAATGTTCCAATTTGCATAATTCATTTGTTCCGCCTACCCGGTCGAACGCCCACGAGGCTCATTTTAAAAAATAATAATTAAAAATGCTACACAAATAAATTTACTGGCAATGCGTTTCTTTTAAATATCATCAAAAATTTTATCTCTACAGACCTTACTGCAATGATATGAGTTATTGAATGAGAGGGCTTGGCTCATCAGTAGTGAACCCTCTCAGCGGTTTCGCCAAATTAATGAGAGGGCTCTCATTCAATAACTCATATCATTGCAGTAAGGTCTGTAGAGATAAAAATTTTGATGATATTTAAAATAAACTCATTGCCAGTAAATTTATTTGTGTAAAATTTTAACGATAGATGGCAATTAAATTTAATTTAATAATAATTAAAATGCGTTAAATATGTTAAATGTACGTGGATATGTTAAAACCATTTTGAAAATGAAGTAAAAATTAATTATAGGGTAATAATGCGTCATCTATACAGAACAAATGAAAAGATTAAACATATATGTTTATTTTACACATAAAACTAACTTCTATTGTTGTTACTGCGATAAATATATATATTGGGAGGGCTTGGCTCATCAATGGTGAACCCTCCCAGCGGTTTCGCCAATTTAATTCACCAGACCGCGCTTATTAGAGCTATAATACTGTATTGGACGATTCTGCTTATATATGCTAAGCAATAACGCGCCATCTATACATATAAAATGAAAGGATTTAAAAGCACGAATGTTTCTTTTATAAATAATACAAACTTCTACTGTCCTTACTGAGATAAAAAAATATATTGGGAGGGCTCTTGGCTCATAAGTGGTGAACCCTCCCAGCGGTTTCGCCAATTTAATCCACCAGACAGCTTCTCAGAGCTCTAGTAGTGTATTGGACGATTCTGCTTATATATGCAGCACTGAAGGGTGGAATCTCAGAAATGGTTTTCAAGAAAACTATGGAAATAAGCTTATAGGACAGTAGAATTACATTCAATATATTCTACACTGGGAGGGTTCACCACTGATGAGCCAAGCCCTCCCAGTATATTTCATGGCAGTAAGGACAGTAGAAGTTTGATATAAGTGTAAAAGAAACGTTCGTGATTTATTATTTTCATTTATTGGGTAGAGATGGCGTTTCATTGCCCTATAATTAATTTATTTATGTAACTCTTTATTTTCAAAAAGGTTTCAACATATCCACGTACATTTAACATTAAATCTACTATTTTTATTAATTACTAAAATATTTAGCCCCTTGGGGCTTCAACCGTTTAGGCGGAACAAATGGAATATGCAAATTAGAACACTATCGAGCTAATTTGCATATAACAGGTTTGAATCTATTGAAATGACAGACCTAACGCAATTATTGTTTTCAAAGTTTCATCCAAATAAGCCAAATACTGCGAAAACGTAGGCGGAACAAAGGGAATATGCAAATTTAATCAGATATCAGACTAATTTGCTTATTACCTGTTTTAATCTATTAACAATTACCCTTTCTAGAATCCTTATTCTATTATTGCTTTCAAAGTTTGGTCCGGAGAGAATAAATACTACAGAAACGTATGCGGAAAAAAATAGAATATGCAAATTTGTCTGATATCAGACTAATTTGCATATTATTAGTTTGAATCAATTAGTAATGATTAGTGTAGAAAATACTATACTATACCTACTACTTATATCTCTGTATTCTTAGTTCTCTTCAATTACTCTGTAAACTGGCGAATCCTTTATAGGGCGAGAGGTCCTCAATAAAGGCTTTTGTTGTTGTTGTTGTTGTATTATATATATACAACATAAAGTTGCAGGAGAATGATATTCATGTATCAAAAGAGACAACACCTATCTTTTTAATTGTACATCGGAACGATGGCACTGTACATAACCCTAGTAAAAACCTTATACAGGTTGGCTTTTTGTCTGAAATTTCCAAAACTGGTGTTGTAGCTCATTCTATACCGCAATAAGTATAGTTCTTTTTACGAGAACAATGAACAGTTCATTGTTATGATGAATAATTAAAGGGAGAGTTGCCTCTTTAGATACATGAATATCATTCTCCTTCAACTTTATGTTATAATCTTGCCTTAAAATCGGCCCATGTCACTTCACCAGCTGTTCAACCTGTTAGGGAAATTCGACCTATTTCATAACTTCTTTCGTAGAATGTTATGAAATAGAAGCCGTCCCTGTACTGATGAGGGACAAAACCTTAAACCATGGTATACAGGTTGTTGGCTTTTATCCGAATTTGTCAAAACTGGTATTGTTGTTCATTCTATACCACAATAAGTATAATTATTTTTATCATAACAATGAACAGTTCATTGTTATGATGCATTAAAGGGAGAGGTCCTTCTTGGTACATAAAAGAAAATGTATATGATCAGAGATGGCCAAAATAAGAAAAGTATCTTTCCTATGTGAGTTGCTAATATTCTTGAATACATATAGGTGAATGTTTAGTTTAAAATTTTCCGATAGATGGCGATATCTATCAGAAACTTTCAGTTTTACGATTAGCAGATAATATTTTTTTCTTAATGAAATACATATTCCCTAAAAAGGTCATATATATTTTCAAATAAACTCTTTATTTTGAGGATAAAACACAAGATTTATACAATACAAATATGCAAATTCTTTTTTACATATTTACATATATGTATATATATATGTGTGTGTTTATATCTCTTGTAATAATAATTTTAAAAGACGTATTTGTTTCTACTCAATACAAAAAAAAACTTGGCATTAATTCCAAGCTGTTCTTTTCCCAGAGGCAAGAATATTACTTCCAACTCTCCCATCTTTTTTATATTTTTTGGCAGAAGATAAAAACTCCCCTCCCCTCCAGTTATTAGTGTCATAATGGAGATATAATAGAAGGCTATATTGGTATAGAATACCCTAGTGATTGCTTATTTCTAACTTCCCCCCCTTAATGTTCTTTTTGCCTTTTGGCAATATCTTCCTAAAATAATTCTAATTTTTTCCTAGAGATGGGGCTACTTTTTTTTCGTCTGGTTATATATGAATGTTATTTATTCATTTTTATACTTTGATTTACTTTTATGGATTTATTTTAGTAAGAAATGAAGAAATATTTCAGAATATAGAGAATGGTTACTTATTCTATGTGTATTTGCACATTGGTTTGCACTTACATAGCATATATGAAAACATTTTAAGAATAGTTAAACCTAACAATGAATCGATGTACTACACTCATGGAAGGAACTTAAGGAAGTTGTACCTTTTAGCATGTATATCGGGATTCAAACAATAACTCTGAAAGATACACTCATGGAAGGAACTTAAGGAAGTTGTACCTTTTAGCATGTATATCGGGATTCAGACAATAACTCTGAAAGATACACTCATGGACAAAACTTAAGGAAGTTGTACCTTTTAGCATGTATATCGGGATTCAAACAATAACTCTGAAAGATACACTCATGGAAGGAACTTAAGGAAGTTGTACCTTTTAGCATGTATATCGGGATTCAGACAATAACTCTGAAAGATACACTCATGGACAAAACCTAAGGAAGTTGTACCTTTTAGCATGTATATTGGGATTCAGACAATAACTCTGAAAGGTATTACAGTGACCTTTATTGAAGATACACGAGATAACTAAATGGTAACAAAATTTCCTCTGTCTCCTTAAAAAAAATACAGACGACCGGCGACTTCAAAGACTTTTCACTTCCTCAAGTTTTTTTTCCACGAGTGTATTTATTCTACACTGTCCTCATAACTAGAGGTGTTTAGCTGGCATAGTGGCTGGGCCAAATCTATGGCCAAAATTGGCCCAGCCACTTTGCAAGCTAAACACCTCTTTGGCAGATTGTGAAGTTTCCATTAGGTTCTTAGTGGATCTCATGGAATAAAGTCCACCCTAGGCTGACGAGGACCATTAGCCCTAAACCATGGTCTCTAGATGGGCACTTCTCAGTTTGCCAAAGCTGGTGTTATGGCTTTATCACTGACCCGAGGCCGCTAGTTTGCAGCGACGGTCAATACATGGTGTCTAGTTTGACATTCATTTTGATGGGAGAGGCGCCCAATGCTTTTATAGATTAATTTCCTCCCGGCAATATTTCCATCTATATACAGTAGAACCTCCATGAGAGGACACTAGAGGACACCTCTCTATAAAGGATAGCTTTCATTTGCAAAATTACCATTTAACACAGAGCAATAACGCGCCACTATATATATAAAATGAAAGTATTTAAGCAGAATATTTCCTTTATACATAATACAAACTTCTACTGTCTTTCCTGCGATGAAAAAATATTTCGGGAGGGCTAGGCTCATCATTCAGCATTCTGCTTATATATGCTGTACTGAAGGAAATATAAAGAAATTTAAAAATAAAGAATTATATAAAGGAAACATTCATGCTTAAATCCTTTCATTTTATAAAAAATTTCCATTTTTACATATAACAACTCTCCAATAAGAAGACACCTCTCTGTGAAGGACACTTTGACTATGCAATTAGGTGTTGTCCTTTACAGGGAAGTAGTTCTACTGTATATGAATAATTATTCATATTTATATATATTAAACTGGCGAAACCGCTGGGAGGGTTCACCACTGATGAGCCAGGCCCTCCCTTTAATTTTTCCATCGCAGTAAGGACAGTAGAAATTGTTTTATCTTAAAAAAGAATATTACGCCTCTAAAATAGTTTTATAATTTGAATTTATATATATGGAAAATTTTCAGGGAGGATATTGATCCATAGAAGCAAGGGCGCCTCTCCCGTCAAAATAAACACCATGGTGTTGTGGCTTTGTCACCGACCCGAGGCCGCTAGTTGCGGCGACCGTCAATAGACGGCGTCCGGTATTGACGTTTATTTTGACGGGAGAGGCGCCCAGTGCTTCTATATTTATATATTAAAATAGGATGAAAAGATTTAAAAGCACGAATGTTTCTTTTATACATAATACAAATTTCTACTGCCCTTACTGCGATGAAAAAATATATTGGGAGGGCTTGGCTCATCAGTGATGAACCCTCCCAGCGGTTTCGCTGGTGGATCGGTGGTGGATTAAATTGGCGAAACCGCTGGGAGGGTTCACCACTGATGAGCCAATCCTTCCCAATATATTTTTTCATCGCAGTAAAGACAGTAGAAGTTTGTATTATGTATAAAAGATTCCTCTCCGAAAATTTTTCATATATATGAATATGAATAATTATTCATATACAGTAGAACTACCTCCCTGTAAAGGACACCTAATTGTAGAGCCAAAGTGTCTTTCACAGAGAGGTGTCCTCTTATTGGAGAGTTGTTATATGTAAAAATGGTAATATTTATAAAATGAAAGGATTTAAGCACGAATGGTTCCTTTATATTTCCTTCAGTGCTGCGTATATAAGCAGAATCGTCCAATACAGTATTAGAGCTCTAAGAAGCGGTCTGGTAGATTAAATTGGGAAAACCGCTGGGAGGGTTCACAACTGATGAGCCAAGCCCTCCCGAAATATTTTTTCCTCGCAGGAAAGACAGTAGAAGTTTATATTATGTATAAAGTAAATATTCTGATTAAATACTTTCTCGTTATATGTATAGATGGCGCGTTATTGCTTTGTGTTAAAATAGGAATTATAATCATTATTAGAGCTAATTTATTTTTATTTTAAAAGATAGATGGCATTAGCTGTCATATATAACATATATGAACAACAATAAGATATATATATTATTTATATTAAATACAAAAAATGACATTATACGATATCTATTGTAGTAGAATATTTATAATTTATTAACAGATTATATCAATTTTGTTATTTAGATTTTCTCTACCCTGTGTAAAATTGCCTTTAATGTCTCTCTAATATTTATTAAATTTTAATTTATTCTTGACTTAAATAAATTGCCGTGTCATCCTGAAGTTTGTCTTTCCTAATTTTCTATGCGACAATATTATATTTCCACATTGTTTGGGAACAAAGCTTTGTCCTTTATCATTTAGAGGGGAGATGGGTTTATAAATTTCAATAGTGGAAGGTTGGTCTAAACCGTTGGTTTTCAACCGCTACGACCCGGGTTCGAATCCCGCATTGGACACTTTTTCTCATATAAAAAAAATGCTCCAATGACCCTCGATTCTTTCAAATGTCCAACCCCACCAGCGAGTGCAAGTAACCAAACGGGGTTCTGGTACATTTGTAAGTGCAAAAGTTGAACTTGTTTTTCACATGTGTAGATATGTGGTGCACTTACAGTAAAAGCAGTTGCCTACTTCTACCCACCATGATTATCCTGGCCTGTACCACATAAACTAAGGATAAGCAAATAAAAACCATACAACAGTCATACTAATTAGTTTTATTTCTTCAAATAAATGACTTCGGTCAGTAAATCTTTTTATTGTCTCGACGTTTCGACAAAAATCTTTTGTCCTCGTCAGTAACTAATAAAAATTAAAACATTTGGCAAAGCGTTAGAAATTATTCTACTATTATTATAATTTCTAACGTTTTACCAAATGTTTTAATTTTTGTTCGCTCCTGACGAGGACAAAAGATTTTTGTCGAAACGTCGAGACAATAAAAAGATTTACTGGCCGAAGTATCTTTTATTTAAAGAACTATGAATGCCGGCCAGGTAGCCTCTATCTTTAAGATAATTAGTTTTACATATTTTATTTTTGTCTTTTGTTCGACACGAGATTTCAACCAATGGTTAATATATGATATTGCCACGTGGAAAATTAAGGAAGACATACTTCGGGATGAGGTAACAATTTATTTCAGGAAAGAACAAACTATGAATGGTAAACAAAAGATAATCCATGAGGGTAAATTTACAGAGTAGCAAAATATAAACATAAAAATAACCACTCTGTTAATAAAAATAATAAAATTAATAAATACTTTGTTACATATGATTTCTACTCCAATCTACATCAAGTGAGTGTAAAATTAAAATAAATTAATTAATATTTTGGGAAACAAAGTTTTTAATCATATTCTCCATATATAGGGATTATGATACATTAGCGCGCCATCTATTATCAAAATACGAAACTATTATAGACGTGTAAGATTCTTTTGAAATAAACAATTTCTACTGTCCTTACTGCAATGGAAAAATTAATGGAAGGTCCTAGATCATCAGTAGTGAACCCTCCCATGGTAGATTAAACTGGCGAAACAGCTGGGAGGGTTCACTACTGATGAGCCAGGCCCTTCCATTAATTTTTCCATTGCAGTAAGGGCAGTAGAAATTGTTTTAATTTTTAAAATAATTATAATAGTTTCAAATTTAGATATAGGTATAATATATTTTTGTTCTAAATGTTACAAATATCTGTTATATGTGTAATTCTAAGATATTTTAAAGAATATTCTTTATAAACAAAAGAGAATGGTCATTCAATTTTTACATTCGTATATAAAAAGAAAACGGAAAGTATTTGATTCTCTGGTCGCCTATTTTTTTTTATAAGAATACAGAGACAATTTTGTTCACACTTGGTCGTATATCTTCAATAAAGGTCACTATAATATCTTTCAGAGTTATTGTCTAAATCCCGATATACATGCTGAAAGGTACAACTTCCTTAAGTTTTGTCTATGAGTGTATCTTTCAGAGTTATTGTCTAAATCCCGATATACATGCTGAAAGGTACAACTTCCTTAAGTTTTGTCTATGAGTGTATCTTTCAGAATTATTGTCTAAATTCCGATATACATGCTGAAAGGTACAACTTCCTTAAGTTTTGTCCATGAGTGTATCTTTCAGAGTTATTGTCTAAATCCCGATATACATGCTGAAAGGTACAACTTCCTTAAGTTTTGTCTATGAGTGTATCTTTCAGAGTTATTGTCTGAATCCCGATATACATGCTGAAAGGTACAACTTCCTTAAGTTTTGTCCATCAGTGTATCTTTCAGAGTTATTGTCTGAATCTCGATATACATGCTAAAAGGTACAACTTCCTTAAGTTTTGTCCATGAGTATATTTTCAGAGTTATTGTCTGAATCCCGATATACATGCTAAAAGGTACAACTTCCTTAAGTTTTGTCCATGAGTGTATCTTTCAGAGTTATTGTCTGGATCCCGATATACATGCTAAAAGGTACAAATTCCTAAGTTTTGTCCATGAGTGTATCTTTCAGAGTTATTGTCTGGATCCCGATATACATGCTAAAAGGTACAAATTCCTAAGTTTTGTCCATGAGTGTATCTTTCAGAGTTATTGTCTGAATCCCGATATACATGCTAAAAGGTACAAATTCCTAAGTTTTGTCCATGAGTGTATCTTTCAGAGTTATTGTCTGGATCCCGATATACATGCTAAAAGGTACAAATTCCTAGGTTTTGTCCATGAGTGTATCTGTAATTGTAGGAATGTAGTATTTTGTTATCGGGTACACAAATAAATCGTATATTTATTACATAGTGAACAAAAATATGTAAATAAAAATGAAAAAGTATATATATTTTTAATTTCGCCTTTTCAAAACGTTTACGAGGAGTTATTTATGCATATTTTTATGTGAAGATTGTGTGTTTGTGTTAAATGATCCTTTGAGAACAAATTTTGATGTAAAATCCTAATTATTTTCCAATAAAATCAATTTATAACTTTTCACATCAATATAGTTGGTATTTATATAAGGAAACCATAAGATATATATATATATATATATATATATATATAAACATGCTACTGAATATATAAGGAAGTTATAGATATCACAAAGCATGGAATGTCAACACCAATTTTGAATTGTCAATACAATGTCAGCCACTGGTTGACAAATATGGAATTCGATATGTTTGACTTAGTGTTTGCTGAAGGAATTAGGAATGTCCCCATTCTTTTTCTTTCTTTACATCGATGGCTGTTGACATGTTGTGACTTATTGGTCTTTTTTTAAGATCATTTGTTGGTTGGTTGTCTGGAAAATACATATGGCTACATCGACTAATTTTTTATTTAGTTCTTGACGTTTTGTGGCTCGCTGTAACTCTTCTCAGGAGAATGAGGACAACCAGTCACTGAAACAGCGGAAACTAAATAAAAAAAGTATTGGTCTTTGTTAGTTATATTTACCACTAGTTTTCTCGATTTAAAATCAAGATTATATGGTTTTATGGACATAAATAAAATTATATTACGAATGCTACGAAAACTCCTAATGTAGATAATATTCATTATAATGACAATATTGAATAAAATCAATCATACCTCCAGGGAAAAGTGTATTTTCAAAACATTTTATTATTCTCTAGCTTTCAGGCACGGATGCCCTTCTACAGGAAAAAACCTGGTATAATAATACGCCATGGCGTCCGTGCCTGAAAGCTAGAGAATAAAAATGTTTTGTAAAGATACTTTTCCCTGGAAGTATGATTGATTTTACTCAATATTGATACAAGAGGTTATTTTATTTTATTTTTTATTTTTTTGCTTATCCCTAGTACACGTGGTACAGGCCATGATAATCATGGTGGGTAGTTAGCGACTGCTTTTTACTGTAAGCGCACCACATGTCTACACATGTGAAAGCAGTTCGACTTTGCACTTACAAATGTGCCAGAGCCCCGTTTGGTTACTTGCACTCACTGGTGGGGTTGGACTTTTGCAAGAATCGGGGGGCCATTGGAGCATTTTTTTTTTTAACAGAAAAAAGTGTCCAATGCGGGGATCGAACCCGGGTCGTAGTGGTCGTAAACCAAACGGTTTAACCAGCCTTCCACCGACCCCCGGTTATTTTATTGAATAATGGTAATATATTGGCCAATAATAAAGTTCCAAAATAATTGCATTGCCATCGTGAATAAGCAAGTAGAAATTGTAAATATACCTTTATGAGGTAAATTCCTTCATATGACTTGTGAAATTTGAAAATGAAAGTGTGATAGAGTAGTGGTATAAACAGTTGATTTCCGATAGAAACGACCCGGGATCGAATCCCGTATTGGACACTTTTTTTTCTGTAGGAAAAATTGTTTCAATGGTCCTCTCCATTCTTGCAAAAGTATAACGAGTAAAGGAAAGTAACCCAACGTGGCTCTTGAGCACTTATAAATGCAATGGTCGAACATGCTATCTACATATGTAGACTTGTGGTTCACTTATAGTAAAATATAATCGCTAACTACCTCTCTGATTATCATTGTCACGTATACATAGAAGTAAATTAAAAGCACTTTATCAGTAAAATTTGAATATATCTATTGTATGAATTAACCAATCTTGAAACCACAATGCAGTAGATTTTCTCTTTGTAAAGGATTTCTATTTTTAGATCCAAAGTATCTTTTAGTCCTCTTACTGGAGATTTGCTAGTTAGTAAAAATGAAATGGCGATGAAAACTGTTCTTTGTAGAGAGTTGTATTCTAGTGTGATGTCCTCTCGTGATGGTGTTTTCTAACTGTACTGACAAGGGTCATTAACCCGAAACCATTGTTTCCAGGTGGGCGTTCTGAAATTTCCAAAACTGGTGTTGTGGATTTGTCACCGACCTGAGATTGCAGAGACGGTTATTATATCGCATAATATTTGCATATATTTTAAAGTAAGAAGTAACTTTTCTTTTGTTAGTGCACACACAACTATAGAAATTGATTTTCTTTCGTTATCTACAATCATAGACGATACTTAAGGAAGTGGAAAGCCTTTGATATTAACGGGTTGTCTGTTATTATTATTTTTTTTTAAGGAGACAGAGATTGTTTACACTTGGTTACCTCGTGTGTCTTCAATAAAGGTCACTGTAATATATTTCAGAGTTATTGTCTTAATCCCGATATACATGCTGAAAGGTACAACTTCCTTAGGTTTTGTCCATGAGTGTATCTTTCAGAGTTATTATCTGAATCACGATATACATGCTAAAAGGTACAACTTCCTTAGGTTTTGTCCATGAGTGTATCTTTCAGAGTTATTGTCTGAATCCCGATATACATGTTAAAAGGTACAACTTCCTTAAGTTTTGTCTATGAGTGTATCTTTCAGAGTTATCGTCTGAATCCCAATATACATGCTAAAAGGTACAACTTCCTTAGGTTTTGTCCATGAGTGCATCTTTCAGAGTTATTGTCTGAATCCCGATATACATGCTGAAAGGTACAACTTCCTTAAATTTTGTCTATGAGTGTATCTTTCAGAGTTATCGTCTGAATCCCAATATACATGCTAAAAGGTACAACTTCCTTAGGTTTCGTCCATGAGTGTATATTTCAGAGTTATTGTCTGAATCCCAATATACATGCTAAAAGGTACAACTTCCTTAGGTTTCGTCCATGAGTGTATATTTCAGAGTTATTGTCTGAATCCCAATATACATGCTAAAAGGTACAACTTCCTTAGGTTTCGTCCATGAGTGTATATTTCAGAGTTATTGTCTGAATCCCAATATACATGCTAAAAGGTACAACTTCCTTAAATTTTGTCTATGATTGTATTGATAGTTACATTCTATAATAAGTTTTTCTTATTCTCAAATGTTGAATCTATCGCACCAAAAACGTTGTGAATTTACTTGTGTATTATCTTGTATATTAAATTATTCAATAATTAGGATCGGTAAAAGTAGCTCTTATCCTAATTAAGGTTAATTATAAATTTTTAAAATATAAGAATAGATTTTTTAATTAGATATTAATTTTTAAAAAGTAATTCCAAAGTTCTTCTTTGGAGATTTTTTACGAGTAAATATTACCAAAAGATAATATTTTAAATTTGAAATTTGACCAAATTATATCCTGAGGGATAAATTGTAATTACGATGTCCTTTTTTCTTCTCTCTCTCTTTTTCGGGATTTTTTTTTTCACAGAATTTTTTTCGTTAAAAAAAAAGTAAATTCTATGTGTGGCGATTTTTAAAGTTATGAAAATAATATTTAGACTATCCTTGTGTGTGAGTGTGCGTGTTATAAATAGTTAAGAACAAACTTTTGTCTAGAGATAATTAAAGAAGGTGTTTTTTGGAGAAAGTTAAAAATGTCTTTTTATGCTCAATTTTTCCCCTGGGGAGAATGACAGCGAATCACTGAAACGTCGAAAATTAAATAAATTATTGGTTGATGTGGATATGGACAATTAATATAGATAGTCTTTATAATGAACAATTATATATTTTGAAAATAGAGCAATCCATAAATAAATCTTTAATTAAAAAGGCATATATTGGATCAAAATATCATTTATTTTACCAATATTTCAGTTGGCTGAACGCCAACCTTTATAACACCTTGATAAAGTTAAAGATAAAGTTTCTTGTACAACACTTTTTATTTTCAAGTTTTCGGACTTATCAGTCCTTCAACAGGATTATCACGTTAACAAATTAATAATAAATACAGTGGTACCTCGAGCGCCCCAACATACGAGTTTTTCGAGATACGAGCCGACGAGCAAGTGATTTTTTGCTTTTAGTTACGAGCGAAATTCGAGATACGAGTTCGGTTCGGTAGTGTTGAAGTAATTAATCTGTGATTTTAAATGTTTCTTTTTGACCAGTACTTTTGTTTTGTTTTTGCTTTTCCTAAAATGTTTCTTTCTTCTTCCTCATTATTATTTGTTCTATATGCAAAGCTTTGTTTTTTGAGACTTGAATAAACAAATTCAAGTTTATTATATTTTTGTGTGCTTTTAAAATTAAAACACAACAGGTAATAACACGCAATCGCGCCATCACTATCAGTTAGCAGCGTGCTTCCGCTGTGATAAGTTGTGTTTTGTGTTCGCGTTTTGTGTTGCGTTTACATTTACAGTTTTAGTTCATTTATTTTTATAACCATGGATCGGAAGAAAGTTTGTAAAAAGTCAAGTGCTAAGAAAAAGATGATGAGTATTGAATTAAAACGTGAAATTATAGAAAAACATGAGCAAGGTGTTCGAGTTGTTGACTTGTCGAGGCAGTATGGCCGTAGTACGTCCATGATATGTTCTGTGCTTAAACGGAGAGTCGATAAATAGTGTAACGCCGGCTAAGGGCCTTACGATAATTTCCAAGCTGCGAACCTCCCTTCATGAAAATATGGAGAAACTGCTGATGGGGAAATTTGCTTCGAGATACGAGTAATTCAAGATACGAGCAAGGTTGCGGAACGAATTAAACTCGTATGTCGAGGTACCACTGTACTATTTTTATATACACATTATCATATAATTATTAAATAATAATTTGTATTTAAAAATAGTATTTATTATTAATTTATTATCGTGATACTCCTGTTAAAGGACTGACAAGTCTGAAAGCTTGAAAATAAAAGGTTGTACAAGAAACTTAACTCTGGAAGTTTTATTTATTTTATAATATTATAAATCAGGGAATGGCCTAGATATGGAGAGAGGTAACTTCCTGTATATGGAGACTAGTGTCACGATATCCTTCTTCCATAATTGAATGTATAAATCTCGATTCTGGTGATTTTTGGAAATCGTTTATTAGTTGGATGTTGTTTTGGAAAAAATATAGCTACATCAACCTATTATTTATTTCTCCACGTATTCTGGAATTGTGCTTCACCAGAGCCTTATTATATCCATATCTGATAGTTGTTATATTTATAATATCTAGCAATGATATATTATGGTTTTTAACTTTAGGTTTTTAACTTTTAATTAGACAATTTTAATTTATATTTAGACATTTTCAATTTTAATTAAGACATTTTTCATTTTTATTTAGACACATCGACTTTTCTATAAAAAGTCCATGTGTCTAAATTAAAATGAAAAATGTCTAAATTAAAATGAAAAATGTCTAAATTAAAATGAAAAATGTCTAAATTGAAATGAAAAATGTCTAAATTAAAATGAAAAATGTCTAAATTAAAATTGTCTAATTAAAAGTATAAAAAAACCTATAAATATCTGACAGAGATATATTCAGTGAATATAAAATATATATTTATATTGAGAGGGAGACTTCTCTGGCGTGATATTTGAGCATGTACGGAATTACAAATATAACGTAGAAAATTAGGAAAGACAAACTTCAGAATGACACGGCAATTTATTTAAGTCACAAGTACAAACTAAAATTTATTAAATACAAGAGAATCAATAAGAGAAGTATACAGAGTAATAAAATATAAATATCAAAAATTAATAATCTATAGATAAAATAATAAATATTTCTCTACATAGTTCCTTCCCTATTGGAGCTGTGACCCACAGCTTGCAAATCTTGTAGATACTGACATGGATCTGACATGTTTCTGCCAAGGATTCCCTTGGAGTCTTGGAACTTTGTCCCTACTAGCTTCGCGTCCTTTCTTTTGCGACGTGAAGAGCGGCTTTGTCGTCGTATCATCGTCTATAGGGACATTGTCATCTTGGAGGGAAGTCTTGGTTTTGACACGTCGGTGGAATCCTGGAGCCAGTCTATTAAAATGTAGATGACAGCACCCATGGCCTCAAGATCTTCTCAGCGATCTTCAGTTTGTCTTCCCTAATCTACCTAGAATCTCTCCACCAAAATATAACATAGAAAATTAGGAAAGATAATCTTCAAGATGACACAGCAATTTATTCAAGGCACAAGCACACAAACTAAAATTTAAAAATACTAGAGCAGCGATAATACATAAATATCAAAATTAATAAATCTACTTATATATTTGCCTTATTCTGTCTGTTTGTCTGTATGTCTGAAGCTCACGGATAGAATGCGCGCCCATTGGCTGCCAGCGAACACGTGGCCTCCCTGCCCCCCTAGACAACCCTGTTATCAGCTGTGCGATACATACACCTGTCTATAGCGGCCACTCTAGACAACCCTGTTATCAGCAGTGTGCTACATCCACCTGTCTAAACAGACCACTCTGTCTATAGCGGCCACTCTAGACAACCCTGTTATCAGCTGTGTGATACATCCACCTGTCTATACAGACCACCCTGTCTATAGCGGTCACTCTAGACAACCCTGTTATCATCAGTGTGCTACATTCACCTGTCTATACAGACCACCCTGTCTATAGCGGTCACTCTAGGCAACCCTGTTAACAGCAGTGTGATACATACACCTGTCTATACAGACCACCCTGACTATAGCGACCACTCTAGACAACCCTGTTATCAGCTGCCTGTCTATACAGACCACCCTGTCTATAGCGGTCACCTTAGGCAACCCTGTTATCATCAGTGTGTTACATTCACCTGTCTATACAGACCACCCTGTCTATAGCGGTCACCTTAGGCAACCCTGTTATCAGCAGTGTGATACATCCACCTGTCTGTACAGACCACCCTGTCTATAGCGGTCACTCTAGGCAACCCTGTTAACAGCAGTGTGATGCATACACCTGTCTATACAGACCACCCTGACTATAGCGACCACTCTAGACAACCCTGTTATCAGCTGCCTGTCTTTATAGACCACCCTGTCTATAGCGGTCACCTTAGGCAACCCTGTTATCATCAGTATGTTACATTCACCTGTCTATACAGACCACCCTGTCTATAGCGGTCACCTTAGGCAACCCTGTTATCAGCAGTGTGATACATCCACCTGTCTGTACAGACCACCCTGTCTATAGCGGTCACTCTAGACAACCCTGTTATCATCAGTGTGTTACATTCACCTGTCTATACAGACCACCCTGTCTATAGCGGTCACTCTAGGCAACCCTGTTAACAGCAGTGTGATACATACACCTGTCTATACAGACCACCCTGACTATAGCGACCACTCTAGACAACCCTGTTATCAGCTGCCTGTCTATACAGACCACCCTGTCTATAGCGGTCACCTTAGGCAACCCTGTTATCATCAGTGTGTTACATTCACCTGTCTTTACAGACTACCCTGTCTATAGCGGTCACCTTAGGCAACCCTGTTATCAGCAGTGTGATACATCCACCTGTCTATACAGACCACCCTGTCTATAGCGACCACTCTAGACAACCCTGTTATCAGCTGTGTGATACATCCACCTGTCTATACAGACCACCCTGTCAATAGCGACCACCCAAGACAACGGTTTTAAAATATATTCGCACTCGGGTAAACCCCGGGCGTTGCCCGGGCCATTCGTCTAGTTGTCTATAAAAGAATAAATATTTCACTACAATATGTATCTACCTCTACAGACCTATAAGCTTATTTACATAGGTCCCCTAAACACCCCTAAGCTGTCTTGCATAGTAAACACATGGTATATAAGAAAATATAATTTATCTCATATGCAAATATGAATTATATTACTTAAATTAATTGCACATTTTCAATTTTTAGTGAACTTAGCAAACAATGTCATTCATATTTAGAAATTTGTAATTTTGACTATTAATAAACTTTTTTTAATATATAAGAAAACCAATCCAATACAATAGTAGAGCTGTCTGGAGATTAATTTGGAGAAACCGTTGAGAGGGTTCACCATTGATGAGCAAATCCTTCTTATCGAATAATTTTTATCATTGCAATAAGATCTGCAGAAATAATTTTTAATGAAGAAATACCATAAGAAACATATTGCCAAATTATTAGTTCAAAATGTTTACGATAGATGGCAATAGAAATTATAAATATATACTTAATATTTAACATATATACACGTTAGCTAATATTTCTGATAAAAATAATAAATATTGGATCTACGAGAGTAGCAAAATTATATTAGAGAAAGAGGTTTTTTTCCTGCGCTAAGAAGCAAAAGAAAAAAACAACTCCCAATATATTGCCCGAGAAAAAAAAAAACAATCTCGACCCCAGGAAAACTCAGTTATATAGAGAAAGAGATAAATGATGTAGTGATTTACTCAATGAAAATAATATTTTTTTTTATTTGACCAACGACCAGAGGTAAACAAAAAAGAGCATCGACAAATTAATATCAAAAATTAGAAAAAAAAATTATTAGTTTTTTTTTTCTCCAAGGTAAGTCACATTTGATGAAAATATTGTTAAAATGTCTTTTATTAGAGAGAAAATATAGTAAATAATATATAAATATATTAATATATGTGAAAAAAATGGTTGGCTTTTCTTAATTTATCAAGAAAATGGGTTAGCTAAATATGAAGGAAAAGTTTAAATTAATGTTTAGTTGATTTCTGTTCCACTAGATGGCGCTCTGCTATTTAAAAACGCTTATGTTTGTGGTCAGGATATGCCTAATGTTTGTTTATAATATATTAATATATATTTTACCAATAAATATATTAAAATAAGATTAATAAAAATCGTATATTATATTTAAAAATTATAGAACAAAAAAGATCGAGATATTTCAAGTTACTTTCATTTTCACGATTTCAATGCATCTCACTTTAGTGTTGGCGGACTGTTGGTAGATTTTTTCTGTGGCCGTGTATTTCCAAATAGAAATTTCTATGGAATACATATAATTATTTAATTAAAAAGGCATATATTGGATCCAAAAATCATTTATTTTACCAAAATTTCAATTGGCTGAACGCCAACCTTTATCAAGGTATTATAACATATTTAATGTATGTCAACAACAAACTCAGCGCCACATACCGTCAACAGAATTAAGTTTTAAAAATATATAAAAAAAATTATCCCCATTGAATATAACAAAAAAATTTAAACCTAATTCTGTTGACGTTATGTGGCGCGGAGTTTGTTTTTGACACACATTAAATATGTTTTAACACCTTGATAATGGTTGGCGTTCAGCCAACTGAAATATTGGTAAAATAAAGGATATTTTGATACAATATATGCCTTTTTAATTAAAGATTTATTTATTGATTGCTTTATTTTCAAAACATATAATTATAGAGATAGCAAAAATGGTTTTATGGGATCTTAACCAAAGTGTATCAATTTCGAGCCCAAAAATGGACGTAGCAAACTGATTAACTGCAATTCACTGTAGCAAAGTTCCAAGGTGCTGCACGATAAAATTATAGAATTCTCAGCCCCAGAACATTTTCACAGAAGTTCACTTCGGCAACACTGTAAAGAGGTGCATCCAAATCGTAACACATCACTTGAAAAAGAAAGACGTTTGACTATTCGAAATATTGCGTTTATTTCGTTCTGAACTAAATTCATTCAATCACAGAATACGCTCTGTATTTCGTGTTTTATTGGCGATTAATTTTATCTCAACGTGTATAGAAGATCTTTCAGACCCGTAAGACCTACACAATTGACAATTATCTATTTTCAAAATTAAAAACTATTATAGACGCGTATGATTCTTTTTAAACGTAAACAATTTCTGCTGTCCTTACTGCAATGGAAAAATTAATGGGAGGGCCTGGCTCATCAGTGGTGAACCCTCCCATTGCAGTAAGAAGAGTAGAAATTGTTTATTTTTAAAAAGAATCATACGCGTCTATAATAGTTTTGAATTTTGATAACAGATGGCGCGCTAATGTATCAAATTATCTATTTTATACAACCTGCAAGCTTTCAAACGAAAATAACTCTCCTACAGATGAGATTGCAAAATAATATTGACTATTTCTTAACTAGAATGGTTTCTACATTGTCATAAAATGTTTAACAATTTTAATATTGTAACGGTTTTGTATTAAATGTTAAAATATGTTTTTTCATTTTTAATTTAAATTTGTTGTTTTATAATGAAGATGCAAGTTACATTGTTGTTGTTTATTATCGTTTGTTTAAAAAATATACATTGCGTGTGATGATGATAACAAATTACTTTTTAATTTAATATACAAAAAGCATTGAAAAAAATATATAATCCTTATATATATAAAAATGAAATGCGAAATCGATGTTTGTTATCGCATCACGCAAAATCTACTGACTCAATCATTATGGAATTTCGCATGTAGGTAGCTGAAGATTTCGTTTAACATATAGGCTATTCAAAAAACTAAAAAAGTTAATGTGCTTTTTTTAAAAAATAAAAAAAAAGCGTTAGTTCCAGTCTTTTACCGCTAGGGCGCAGCACTGGTCGCGACGATAAATGAATTTGATTTTTTTAAAGCATCGGTGGTTCAGTGGTAGAATGCTCGCCTGCCACGCGGGCGGCCAGTGTTCGATTCCCGGCCGATGCATTTTTTTTTAAACAATTTTTAAAACTCATTTATATTATATCTTCTATATAAATGGAAATTTCATAAGTGGTGTTCGCTAAAAACTTTCGTTACAATGCATCAATTTCGACCAAATTTTCAACATTTATGTAAAACGAGATGGAGCAGGTTTTGCTTAACATCAAAATATTTTTCCTAACTTTAAAACACAGAACTTTGCTGTTATCGATAAAATACAAAAAGATTCAACAGAGTTAATTTTATTTATATATAAATGTCATAATTTGTATATAATTAAATGCAACCCCGACCCACTATGTATGTACCATGTATGATTTTCAAAGATTTAATAAAAGAATAAGGTAACTGGAGGAAAGAAAGTAACAAAAGACATAGAAAGTAGATCTAGAGGAGAGCATATTTATTAATAACGACGCAGTTAACCTTCTGACCCCAGGTCCCTGCGAGCTAAGTTTAAACCAACACTTCCTGGAAAAACAGGACGTATCTAGTGACCAGAAGTTATAAATGTTAAAGCTAACACCCAATATTTCCGGCAAAGACAGGACGTATCTAATATCCGTCGAAGTTATAAGCGTCAAGCTACCCGACACTTCCTGACCCAGGCCGGGCGTAACTAACACTAAAGGAAGCCGCCGGCCAATCAGAAGATAGCATCTAAATAGGTCAACCAATAGGGAAAGATCATGTGATCATCTCTCAACCAATCAGAGAGAAACTGAGTCTTGGTGTTAAATCGAAAAGCAAGAATGGTCAGTTACGTTTTCGCTCTCATAGGAACAACACCTACAGTTGTTCAGTGGCTCTCGCCGAGTTCGGACAGTTGCTCCTTCGCTTCCAACAAGGTAACATCTACTCTAGAGACCTCTCTCTCCGCTCATTTCATCTAAATCCAATCATCGCCATGTGATCAGATAATTAATAAGTCAAATCGCTCAGCTCTTCTCAAGCTTTCTTTCCTCCAATCCAGTTGCCTTTCATTTTTAAACCCCATCACGTGTCCTGATTATTCCTAACTGTATGCTGCAACTTCCACTCAAACGACTGCGCTTCAATCAAATCTCACCATTCGCACCCAACAACAAGAAATTCCGCAACGATATTGTCACAGAACGGTTAAGTCGACAGGATTCTACAACAGTGTAATACATCAAATATTGCAGTGTAATAACTATTGGATCATATATTACACAGAGTCGACAGGATAAAGATTATGGAACTTAATCAGGATAAAGATGGAAATTAGCCCAGGCGCCAGCAAAACAAAAGGCAATAACAAACCAAGAGAGAACAAACTGGCAACGAGCGGAAAGAAACTGACAACGAACGAAGCGACAAGACACACCCTGGCGACGGTAATTTTAGAACTGACCGCCGCGCTACAAGGGGCAAGATCCCCGCAACTGGAAGCGGTCTTCCGGAGCGCCACCCTCGGGACAGCCGACGCCCGCACCGCCGGTACGTGTCCGAACAACCTGACGCCCACCGAGGAGTCGCCACCCGCCATGCCGTACCCGTACACCCGGAAGCAATCCACGCGACACGGGCCCAGTGTACCGACAACGCGGTCCACTCGAATGGAAGCAGTACAAATGACTAAATTTCCCTTTCAATTGCGCGGACAGTGCAAGCAGTCCCGACCCGGTCCAACAGATATTCCAAGCCAGCCATACCAAGCCGAAGACGCCACAGTGGAGACTTTTCGAGACTAAGGTAGGCAATCCACCCAATGACACCATCAAATTGACTTTGGACTTGTATCTGACCCAGCACCTACCATGTACCTTTCTAATTGAACCAGACGCAGGTTCGAACATATTGCCGTATCATTTATACAATAGATTAAAAGCACAACTTCCCAACTTAAGTATTAAAAAACCTTCCCTTGATCTATCCACCCTAAATAGTTTTACGAAAATAATAGGACATTTAACTTTCCCTCTGACAATAGGCCAAATAACCCGTAGAGAGAACTTCCACGTGGTAAATGCATCCTTGCCATTTGGAGTTCTTACCTTAAAAACCCTTTATCAATATAAATTAAAACTAAATTATAATCGCGGCACTATTTTCCAACTTGGCGTCCCATTGTCTAATACTATCTACCACTTTAAACATGTGTCAAATGAATGCAAGCACGGGCTAGGCCAAAACCTGTCCCAAAGGACTCGCACAGCACCCAAAGCTTTCACACATGGAAACCCTTGCCTGCATTCATTGCCCAAACCCCAAATATTTACATGCCACCATTCTAATCTCACACCACACAACTTTTCACTCAACCCAATTGCCAATACTTTATGCCCACCACATATAAAGCCACCACGACTTCAACCTACAATTCCAATAATGCCCAAAAAAGTGTCCGTACACCGACACAGCTCACCCACTTACCACACAAAATTCACACATGACCACACTTCGCCACACCATAATTACGCAAATGTACCTCACAACATACACGCACCCATACGTCACCACGCGACAAACACACACAACCCGCACAACAAACGCAACACGCACGCCAAAAGACAACAACAACGACAAACAAGCGCATACACAACCGTTAAGAATAACACAATCATCCCGTCTACACAAAACATAGGAAAAATTCACGCCACCAAACAACCACACAATCGAAAAACATTGCGATCTTTCCTAAAAGCTGTGAACACCTATAAAGAGTTCATTCCGGACCACGCCCGCTTGCGGACACCACTTGTCAACCTTCTAAAAAAGGATGTCGTGTGGGTCTGGGATGACGAATGCCAGAAAGCGTTCACTAACCTGAAAGAAAACCTTACCACACACCCCACATTACACCTTTACCAGGAAGATCTGCCATGCCAGGTGTACTGTAACACCTCAACATTCAGCATTACAGGCATTCTTAAACAAGTCTACCCTGATGGGAAGACATACACCGTTCAACATTTCAGCCGATCTCTGCGTAGTCACGAGCGAAATTATTCAGACTTGGAACTACAATGCTTAGCCATTGTGGAAAGTGTGGATAATTTCCGCACCTGTCTAAATGGCAGAAAGTTTACAATATTTTCTGACCATCCCGCATTGCAGTGGTTGAAAGAGATCAAAGCTCCGTCAGGCAGATTGTTTCGATGGAGGTTAAGATTATCAAGATACGAATATGAGGTCCGTAGCATAAATGGAGTACAACAATATGAAACGGGCGTTGGAACTCGTATCCCATTTTGTGGCTTCCTAGATGCGCCACTCATACAGAGCCAACAGTCTTCTCCACCGGGAAAATCTCGCGTGACTATAGATCACAATAAACTGCGCACCGTCTCCCGAAAAGGAGTACTTAAAACTATAGTCCCAAATTCACTTACAACCAGACTTCTTAAGTCCGTACACACTCAACACCACCATCCAAACATCTCCAAGATGACGAGGCTCATCTCAGCACAATATTATTGGCAGAACATGACACAAGACATCGCAAAACAAGTAAAAACCTGTCCCACCTGCCGATTCGCTAGAAGAATCGATGAATACAACCAACCTTCACGTAAAAATACCGACACAGGCACCAAAGCAAAACAAAATTCGTACATAAAGCACAGCGTACACACAACACAACCAATGCCAAAATTACCACATCCACGTCAGAGAAACGATCACACATCTCAACCTAAACCAATTACCGCCGACATATCTCTAATAAAACCATTGACGATCAAACAGGAGAACTGTAAACCTGACAACCAGCTCAATCATATCACACCACTCCCTAAAGATATCAAACAAGAGAACTGCGAACCTACCAATCATTCAAATTCTACAATTCATAAGGCTCAAGCAAATATTTCAGAGTCCCCAGTTACAAAAATGTGGACGAACATGGGGCAATATCCTATATTTCATCTGATTCTTATCCTTTGTTTGTTACTTCTGCCATACAACTGTATCCCAATTTTATTCATTAATTACCTGTTTATCTATGCCATGCCCGCTCAGAAAATCTTCGAACTACAAGAGGTAGTTTTTAATTTTGGACAAACAATTTTTCATTGTGGACAAGCAGTTCTTCATTGTGGACAAACATTTATAAAACTTCTCATAATTTTAGGAACCATCTTCGCAGAAAATCTAAATAAACTCCGAAGAGATAGCAGTAACTGAAAAGATGACCAAACAATGTCGGAGAAATCACGCTCCAAAAACAAGCCCCGAGCCACACCCCAAAATAAATAGACGGCAGGAAATGAGAATTTGAAACACCACGACAGGAAGTGTAGTCCGCGGCGGTTAAATTCGGCCTCTGTAAACAAAGCGGAGCGCCCTCGTCCGATCTCCAATTTCATTCCCTCTCTTTTGCCCGACACACCCCACTTCCGTATCTCTAATTACAATGAGAAGATCCCCTATTGAGGTCAACTGGGAACCTCGCTATGCCACCGATTTTTGATTCCAGTTCGAGTCTACATATCGATTTTTACCACCCAATTACACATCCACGAGGCAACACATAGAACTAGCTCACACATTTCTTACACAACCGACTTCTAACATTTTTTCACAACACACACACAAAGACAAAAAATTACACATAAAGGTTATATAGATTTCCATGTCTCCTGTACACACAGCATAAACGCACTTGAGGGCTAGAATCACGTTTTTCACCTAAGTGTCGCTACAGATGAGACAAAAAATTTATAGGGCATAATTGAGCAAGTAAAACATTTATAGGGCAAAATGGAGCAACCAATACATGTAGATCAGGGCATGTAGATACCAAAGGGTTCCAACCAATACACCCTATTTTTCATATCAATCATTTTCATTATTTTCTCTCAATTAAAATTTAAATATTTAATCAATTTATCAATTTATTCAACTAATTACCACTTTTAATCATTAATTATCATTTTTTTTCCAATTAGTTTATATTATCATTTTTATTTATCAATTATCATTCTATTTACCACTTAGCTTAAACTGCCACAACTCAATTATCAACGAAAACTCATTGGTTTTCGATTAAACTAAAAACATTAAATCACACTTTGTTGCTGAAACCTTTTTATTTTTCATTTTTCTTTTTTCCAAACACTCGACTTTGATTTCGCTCAACCACTTTTATTTTTATTTGATTTCAAAATACCTTATGAAATTTTATTTTTATTTTTATTTTGATTTCTCACAAGCCCTAATAAAATTCCCTCGGTTTCCATTCCCAATCTCGAGCTAGAATAATGGTTAGGCATTTTTCCTTTTTTTTTTCTCACCATTCAACCAAGCACTCAACTTTGATTTCGCTCAAAAAACTTTTATTTTATTTTTATTTTTGATTTCTCAAAAGACCTAATAGAATTCCCTCGGTCTCCATTCCCAATTTCGAGCTAGAATATGGTTAGGCATTTTTCCTTTTTTTTTCACCATTCAACCAAGCACTCAACTTTGATTTCGCTCAAAAAACTTTTATTTTATTTTTATTTTTGATTTCTCAAAAGACCTAATAGAATTCCTTCGATTTCATTCCCAATCTCGAATAGAATATGGTTAGGCATTTTTCCTTTTTTTTTCACCATTCAACCAAGCACTCAACTTTGATTTCGCTCAAAAAACTTTTATTTTATTTTATTTTGATTTCAAAAGACCTTATGAAATTCCCTCGAATTCTTTTCCAAATTCGAGCAAAAAAAGTAACTAGGCATTTTCCCTTATCACCATGCAACAAAATAATTTTTCTTTTTCAACCAAAAACATTCAATTTTGATTTCATTCAACTATTTTTATATTGTTTTTATTTTGATTTCAAAAACCTTAATAGAACTCCCTCGATCTCCTTTCTTATCTCGAGTAGAATTCGCTTAGGCACATTTTTTTTTTTTGCCCACTATGTACCATAACATTCATTGATTTCTTACAATTAAAAAATTTTTGATTTCTATTAATTATACTCAACCTATATCATCAACACCATTCTATTTTACTTATTATATCGCCAGCAATGCTTGTATATAGCCCCTCAATACCCACAACTAATTTTCCCACAAAATTATTTTTCACTTTACAGAATTCTCTCAGGCTAACCCCTTCTTGAATTCTTCACATGTAGGGGGCGCATCTGTCATAATTTGTATATAATTAAATGCAACCCCGACCCACTATGTATGTACCATGTATGATTTTCAAAGATTTAATAAAAGAATAAGGTAACTGGAGGAAAGAAAGTAACAAAAGACATAGAAAGTAGATCTAGAGGAGAGCATATTTATTAATAACGACGCAGTTAACCTTCTGACCCCAGGTCCCTGCGAGCTAAGTTTAAACCAACACTTCCTGGAAAAACAGGACGTATCTAGTGACCAGAAGTTATAAATGTTAAAGCTAACACCCAATATTTCCGGCAAAGACAGGACGTATCTAATATCCGTCGAAGTTATAAGCGTCAAGCTACCCGACACTTCCTGACCCAGGCCGGGCGTAACTAACACTAAAGGAAGCCGCCGGCCAATCAGAAGATAGCATCTAAATAGGTCAACCAATAAGGAAAGATCATGTGATCATCTCTCAACCAATCAGAGAGAAACTGAGTCTTGGTGTTAAATCGAAAAGCAAGAATGGTCAGTTACGTTTTCGCTCTCATAGGAACAACACCTACAGTTGTTCAGTGGCTCTCGCCGAGTTCGGACAGTTGCTCCTTCGCTTCCAACAAGGTAACATCTACTCTAGAGACCTCTCTCTCCGCTCATTTCATCTAAATCCAATCATCGCCATGTGATCAGATAATTAATGAGTCAAATCGCTCAGCTCTTCTCAAGCTTTCTTTCCTCCAATCCAGTTGCCTTTCATTTTTAAACCCCATCACGTGTCCTGATTATTCCTAACTGTATGCTGCAACTTCCACTCAAACGACTGCGCTTCAATCAAATCTCACCATTCGCACCCAACAACAAGAAATTCCGCAACGATATTGTCACAGAACGGTTAAGTCGACAGGATTCTACAACAGTGTAATACATCAAATATTGCAGTGTAATAACTATTGGATCATATATTACATAAATACAAAAAAATTCAGCAATTCATTCAACTCAATCTAAAAAAATATTCAAAACAAGCAATTTTAAGATAACACCATATGTAAAACAGTCGGCCAAGAAAACAACAACGATATTACATCTTTCTCACATATTCACACACAATCTTGATTAATAATTAAAAAAATATTTAGCATTGTTTATTATACTTCATAATATATAATATTCGTTAGGCAAACTTTCACTCGGATAAAACCCGGGCGAAGCCGGGTACACATCCGCTAGTTAATTATAAAATTCACAAACCTGACAATATATTTATATAGGAAATAAAAGCATTAAACATAAACACACATAAAACAAACTTCTACTGTCCTTACTGCAATGTTTGTTTTATATATAAAAAAGCATTATTGTTTTAATTCTTCCATTTCCTAAGGTTTTCTCGGTGATCTTCAGTTTGTCTTCTCTAATCTACCCAGCATCTCCACCTAAATGTAATGTATAAAATTAGGAAAGACAAGCTTCAGGATAACACAGCAATTTATTTAAGTCAAAAACAAATTATGAATGATAAACAAAAGATAAGCAATAAGAGAAATTTACAGAGTATCAAAATATAAACATAACAAATGATACTCTGTTAATAAAATAATAAATACTTTGTTACAATATATATGGGAAATGAAAGCATTGAATGACCAATGTTTCTTTTACACAAATAACAAACTTCTACTGTCCTTACTGCAATGTTTGTTTTATGTACAAAAAAAAAACATATATTCGTGTTTTAATACATCCATATCATATATATAGATTGTAGGGTATTGCTTTTTATTAATATAGAGTAAATAAAGCTTCCAGGGCTAAGTTTCTTGTTTTTATTCTCAAGCTTTCGGACTTGTCAGTTCTTCAACAGGAGTATCACGTTAACAAATATCTGTTATGAAAATTCGAAACTATTATAGACGCTTATGATTCTTTTTTAAATTAAACAATTTCTACTGCCCTTACTGTATTGGAAAAATTAATGGGAGGGCATTGCAGTAAGAGCAGTAGAAATTGTTTAATTTCAAAAAGAATTTTACACGTCTAAAATAGTTTCGAATTTTGATAACAGATGGCGCGCAAGTGTATTATAATATAATTTGCTTTATATTGATTTTAATATAATTTACAATATTCTAACCTAAAAATTATGTTCCAATTCTAATTTTTATTAAGCAAATATTGCAGAATATTTATAAATGGATTGAAAGTTGGAGATAAAAATAAATAGAAAAGTAATCTTATCAATTCACGTATGGAGGAGAAAACAAATAGTTGTAAAACGGCTTAACAATATTTTAACATAATCTTCAAAGATTTGATAGAAATGGATTTTTTTTTTCAAAACAAAGAACATATAGGATTAGTGAGAGCTTATATAAAGATGGTTTCAATGTTTCAAAATAAATGGAGAAAATGTATTAAAATCTACTTCCATTTTTAAAGTTATTTGTTGAATGGAGAATTTTATCTATTTCAGATAGGTGATCAATAAAAAAATGATATTTTTGAAATTTTCTAAAATCTTTAAACGACATCGATTTATTATTATAATGAAATTATACTATACGTTTTACAATGTTTATATGTATATACACTTATGAACAAAACTTAAGGAAGTTACATATTTTAATTGCCATTAAAGAAGCACTCTATACCATAGACAAACATTATGATGGAATTTGGATCTTCTCAGACAGCAAAAGTGCCATACAACATATCTCAAAATATATAAATGATAAAACAACAAAATTAATATACAAAAAAAAACTAAAAACATAGAAACAAAAATAAACTTCCAATGGATCCCTTCTCATGTCTACATACTTCTTAATGAAGAGGCAGGCAAATTAGCAAAAAAATCGTGTCACTTACCAAAAAATAGCAATAATCTTACCTTTGAAGAAATATATACGTATAAAAAAAGAAAATAAATCAAAACTGACAGCTTATCCAAATCATCACTGGTACAAACCATTGAAACAATTAGAAGAACTTTAAAAACTCAATAGAAATCAACAAACAGCAAGACTAAGAAATGGCCATATAAAAACCTTAAAATTTCAAAATAAACAAAAAACCTTCAATAACTGCTTGAAATGCAATAGTGCGGAAGCTTCTCCGGAACATATCATTCTCAGAACTGACAATAGAGGACCTATTTTCCAGACCTATAACTACCATCGCAAATTTGGAGAGGAGTGGACTTCAGGAATTGGTTTAACCATGGAGATAAGCACTAACACCACATATTTCAAGCATAAATCAGTCCCTATTTGCATATATACCGGCAGATTTCCGAAATATGTAAATTCGAACTTTCTCCTTTAAAAAAAAAAAGAGAGAGAGTGTATGATATAATAAAATATAATAATAGAAATATAAAAACAAAATTGACATCTCCTGACCGATCATATGAGCATTTTAGATGGCAGAGCGCCATCTAGTGGAACAAAAATTAATCAAACATTGGTTTAGCTTGTTCCAATATTTGGCCAACTTAATTTCTTGATAAACCAAAAACGCGTTTCGGGCTGTTGGCCCTCTTCAGCGTAGTGTAGATTGTACCTCTACGACCCAGATATTTGGCCCTAGAGGCTTCCTGAGAAATCAAGAAATGGAAATACTAAAAGTACAACTTCCGTAAGTTTTGTTCATGAGTGGATATATGGCAGCCACTTATTTCGCTCGCTGATTGGTTCCCTACAATTACGTGATATCTTATTCAACCAATCATCGTAGAGTTCATTAGTCAATAAACTTGTAGAGTTTATAACCTTGTTTTTTCATTAAGTAATGAAGTTCTATATTGTTGTAGAAGTCCAACTCCACCAGTGAGTGAGAGTAACCAAACTCTGACACACTTGTAAGTGAGGAAGTTGAACTGCTTTCCACATGTGTAGACATGTGGTGTACTTACAGTAAAAGCAGTCGCTAACTACATACCATGATTATCATGGCCTGTACCATGTGTACTTGGGATATATATCACCATTTCTTCTTTTCTCATATAATAAAAATTATTTTAGCATCCTATTTGCATATTCATGGACAAAACTTAAGGAAGCGGAAATTCTTTGATGTCGCCGTTCGTTTTTTTTTTTTTTTTTTTGAGACAGAAGTAATTTTTTCACACTTTTTTATCTGGTATGTCTTCAATAAAGGTCACTGTAATATCTTTCAGAGTTATTGTCAGAATCCCGATATACATGCTGAAAGGTACAATTTCTTAAGTTTTGTCCATGAGTGTATCTTTCAGAGTTATTGTCTGAATCCTGATATACATGCTAAAAGGTACAACTTCCTTAAGTTTTGTCTGTGAGTGGATATTAAGAGGAAATGGATTAATGAAGAAAGTTCTGAAGAGAGAAAAGATTGCCAAGAAGACGGTAGGAAGAAGAAGAATTGGAAACTGAATGGGAGGCCAAGAAGAAATAAAGACAAAGAAATTATTCCAAGAACCCACATATTTGTTTCAATCTATATTTGTGAATCACGTTTGGCCGATAAAAACAAATTCTTTAGCGCAAATCTCCCCATAAAATAGAAAAACATTTCAAACCCCGTTCTGCATTTATATTGTTTGGTTTTATATAAATAGCATGATATCGTTGATATAATAAAATGAATATATGGGTTCTGATAAATATTGGTTTCTATTGATGAGACTGAGTAAGATACAATTTTGACAATACCCACAATTTATTGACATCATTGTAAATACAGAGTCAGTGCACAGTCTGCACTAGTTAAGTAATGATAATGAGTAATTTACAATTACGATGATGATGTGTGTTATTCTAATATTTAGATATATACAACTATATACAATGGCTATGTACATGGCGTCACCCCTGCAGAGTTTGATGGAGAATCACCAGCGGTTCTCCAGCGACACCACGTATTCCGCGATCTATCACAATTCTCACTAATATAAAATTCTATTGTAATAGCAATGGAAAAAACGTAAGTAAAATCTCCCTTTTTTATCCCTAGTACACGTGGTACAGGCCATGATAATCATGGTGGGTAGAAGTTAGCGACTGCTTTTACTCTAAGTGCACCACATGTCTACACACAAAAGTAGTTCGACTTTTACACTTACAAATGTGCCAGAGCTCCGTTTGGTTATTTGCACTCACTAGTGAGGTTGAAATCTCGCAAGAATCGGGGGGGTTATTGAAGCATTTTTTTAAATAAGAAAAAAGTGTCCAATGCGGGATTCAATCCCGGGTCGTAAAGGTCGAAAACCAACAGTTTAGATTACCCTTCCACCTACCCCCTAAAAAAATCTCCCATAAAAAACAACAACAACAAAGGGGTTTCATAAACCATTTCGCCTTACATAGACTTTCTCTAGAGTACGAAAAGAATAAAAGGCAAACAATCTTATAAATATTCGAAACTATTATAGACACGTATGTTATTCTTTAAACAATTTCTACTGTCTTTACTGTAATGATGGACTAATGGGAGGGCCTCTCATAACAGATGGTAGGTAATACATCCTTATATTGTTACATCATGGCTAATGAACCTATTTTATTTTAATTTGTAATATTATTTTTCATATATTTTAAATTCAAAATTATATTTTATATTTATTTATTTTATTAAACAGAATATATGTATTATAGAATCATCATTTGTATTTAGGTACACTGTGTGACTTCACAGCTCTCTTTGATGTGAGAAATAAATAAATGATTCTGGAGACTACTTAAAGTTATCTCATTATTCCCTTATATAAATTGGTAGGATGGTTGAAACACGCTCTGGTAAGATACAAGATATGTCTGAGGAGAGAATCAAGGTTGAAGAGTCTGCCAAGCCGCAACCTGGTGCAATAATATAGAGAAGATAAATAGAGATAAATATTTATATATAATTCTACTGTCCTATAAGCTGATGTCCATAGTTTAATTGAAAACCCTTTCTAAGATTCCATCCTTCAGTGTAGCATATAAAAGCAGAATCGTCCAATACAGTATTAGAGCTCTTAGAAGCGGTCTGGTAGATTAAATTGGCGAAACCGCTGGGAGGGTTCACCACTGATGAGCCAAGCCCTCCCAATATATTTTTTCATCGCAGTATAGACAGTAGAAGTTTGTATTATGTATAAAAGAAACATTCGTGATTTTAAATCCTTTCATTTTATATGTATAGATGGCTTGTTATTGCTTTGTGTTAGAGATAAATAGAGATAAAATATACAGCAGTGATGGAGTGATATAGCAACCACTACGTGTTATCATTTTCAACCATATTTTTAACTTTTATACCGAACTGTAGAACTCGTTGTACGAATCGGCAAAAGTTTCATCGTTCAATGAATCAAAGTTTGTAATTTTTTTATTTGTTACGAAAAACCTACCGGAGAAGCCAATCATATTCCTAGCTGGTCTTTTTTCACAATGTATCGCGGTCTCATGCAATTCTGGCCTTAACTACCCGTTTCATGATTTTCAGGATGGCTGAAGGATCAGTTTTTTTTTTTTGTCGTTGAGGTACAGCTTGAACCACGCTGATGAGGGCCAACAGCCCGCAACGCGTACGTGGATAGGTTGATTAATCAAGAATGGGTATTTGGCCAGTTCTGGAATAAATAAAAATCAACGAGAATAGTTGATATTTATTCCGATAGATGGCGCTACCCATTAGCAGCTTTCAGTTGCGCGATAAGGAGATGCCTTTTTCATAATCTGTTATAGGAGATTCCACTGTATCTACAACTCGTTGACAAAACTTATGGAGGTGGAAAGTCTTTGATGTAGCTGGTCGTCTATTTTTTTTTTAAGGAGACAGAGGCAATTTGGTTCACACTTGGTTATCTGGTGTGTCTTCGATAAAGGTCACTGTAATATCTTTCAAAGTTATTGTCTGAATCCTATTATACATGCTTTAAGGTACAATTTCCTTAAGTTTTGTCCATGAGTGTATCTTTCAGAGTTATTGTCTGAATCCCGATATACATGGTAAAAGGTACAACTTCCTTAAGTTTTGTCCATGAGTGTATCTTCCAGAGTTATTGTCTGAATCCTGATATACAAGGGTGGATCAATAAAAAGCGATAAAAGTTTTTTAAAAAGGTACAAACTAAAATACAATTTTATTTTTTAATCCTCTACATAACTCCCTCCTTTTCTATACACTTCTTCCAAAGATCAGGAAGCTTGTAAATTCCTTTAAGATAAAATCTTGTGTGTGTTGGGTAAGCCATCCATGCACCGCATTGTTAACCTCCTCATCGGTCTTGAAAGTCATGCCCCTTAGAAATAAGTTTAAGTGTCCAAATAAACAATAATCACTCGGTGGCTATATCAGGAGAGTAAGGGGGGTAGATTAGAACTTAAAATTATGTATATGCTGAAAGGTACAAGTTTTTTAGGTTTTTTTCTATGAGTGCATATATGACAATATATTTTTAATTAAAAATGCATATATTGGATCAAAATATCATATATTTTACCAATATTTCAGTTGGCTAAACATCAACCTTTATCAAAAGGTGTTATAACATTTTAAAGTTTGTCAACAACAAACTCAGCGCCACATAACGTCAACAGAATTAAATTTTTAAAAAATATTTTGTTATATTCAATGGGGAGAAAAATTATATATATTTATTTACATTATAAACAAAATGAATTTGTAAAAATTGGTATATAAAAATAATAATTGGTATAAAAATTGAAATATTGGTAAAATAAATGATATTTTGAAACAATATATGCCTTTTTAACACAAAGCAATAACGCGCAATCTATACATATAAAATAAAAGGACTTAAAAGCGCGAATGTTTCTTTTAAACATAATACAAATTTCTACTGTCCTTACTGCGATGAAAAAATATATTGGGAGGGCTTGGCTCATCAGTGGCGAACCCTCCCAGCGGTTTCGCCAATTTAATCCACCAGACCGCTTCTCAGAGCTCTAATACTGTATTGGATCATTCTGCTTTTATATGCTACACTGAAGGGTGGAATCTTAGAAATGGTATTTAAGAAAACTATGGACATAAGTTTATAGGACAGTAGAATTATGTTCAAATATTTATCTCTATTCACCTTCTCTATATAAGGATTTTTTTCATCGCAGTAAGGACAGTAGAAATTTGTATTATGTTTAAAAGAAACATTCGCGCTTTTAAGTCCTTTTATTTTATATGCCTTTTTATTTAAAGATTTATTTATGGATTGCTCTATTTTCAAAATGACAATATATATAATGATATTATAATATCACATAGAAAATTGACAAACGTTAGAATATGGCACGACAATTTATTTAAAACAACCACATACCTTATTTACACAAAATAAATAAATAGGGAATCAATAAGATACATTTATGCTATGTAACACAAATCTTAAATTAATAAATCATTTGATAAAATTAATAAATATATATTCTGCGCTACTGCACGAAATATATAAAATCTATAATATACGATATATACTCGTATTTATGATTATTAATTCTAAAGGTATTATATTTATAGAAAATAGTATAAATAATTCATAGAAAAACTTTATATATTATATATTATCTATATATTTGTTCGAAAATAAGGCTTAGTAAAGATTAGATAACTTATCAAAAAGTAAAATGCGTAGAATTTTTTTAAAAGGATAAAAAAAATAGAACTCTGTGGGGAGATATAAAATAAACTTCACATCCAATATAAAACAGACGATACAACACCGGAAATGCTACACCCCTATTCCCGGAAATGAATATCCCCCTAGCGACTGAGTAATGGAAAAAGGATGTAAATTTTTTTTTTTTTCGTCTGCTGTAAATTTATATATTTTTCGTCTGCCATTATTTAGCTTCCAAGTTGCCATTAAAGTTATGCGGTTTAAGATCGCTGCCACGCTAACGGAAAGAAATGACTTCTTGTGAAAAAAAAATGGAGAAAGAAATGACTGCCAAGTTTAAATAAAAACTATTGGGCGATGTAATTTTCATTGACTTTTTTTATCTTAGGTTTTCAATTTGTTTTTATTGCTTTTTATATCTTTTTTTAGGGTTTCTATTTACCAGAGATTTGTGTTGCTAAATATTTTATCTACGGATTTAGCTAAATCTTATTTCACGTGATTTGGTAGAATTTTATTGGAGTTTAAATATTTGGTGATTTATTTATTGTATCTCGTTTGATCTCTCTATGTTGTTTTTTAATATTAAAGAAAATATTTTGAATTATTCTTTCTCAATATATTTTGTTGGATTATTTAATTATCTGCAATTGAATTGGCTTTTAGTGAGTCGATGTTAGTAACTTCAATTTTGAAGAGATATTGTCACTGAATAATTATTTTAAATATTCTGTTGTTTATCATCATAAATATTTGCATAGTCATCACTCCTTACCATGCTTGTAAATTACCACTTTAAAAATCCTTTTGGCACATTTTTGTAATATATAGGTTTAATTAAGAAACAAATTTTAATTAAGCTTTTGGAATACTTGTCTTCTCTACCGTGACAATTTAACAATATATTCTATTGTACCAAGCTTTAATTTTTACAGCTATGTTTATGAATGAATATATAAATTCACTCATGGAGACAAAACTTAAGAGAGTGGAAACTCTTTGATGTCACCTTTTTTTTTTTTTTTTTGCTGAAGCAATTTTGTTCACACTTGGTTATCTCGTGTGTCTTCAATAAAGGTCACTGTAATATCTTTCAGAGTTATTATCTGAATCCCGATATACATGGTAAAAAGTACAACTTCTTCAAATGTTATCCATGAGTGTATATGCCATTTTATACTTTCCATACAGAAGAAGTATAATATAGATAACTTTATATTATACCTATTTATTTTTGAAAGCTGTTCAGAATATTGGAAAAAAAACTACTATTTAACTATTGTCTTAATCCCAATATACATGCTACGAGGTACAACTTCTTTAAGTTTTGTCCATTAGTGTATCTTTCAGAGTTATTGTTTGAATCCCGATATACATGCTAAAAGGTACAGCTTCCTTAAGTTTTGTCCATGAGTGTATCTTTCAGAGTTATTGTTTGAATCCCGATATACATGCTAAAAGGTACAACTTCTTTAAGTTTTGTCCATTAGTGTATCTTTCAGAGTTATTGTTTGAATCCCGATATACATGCTAAAAGGTACAGCTTCCTTAAGTTTTGTCCATGAGTGTATCTTTCAGAGTTATTGTTTGAATCCCGATATACATGCTAAAAGGTACAACTTCCTTAAGTTTTGTCCATGAGTGTATCTTTCAGAGTTATTGTCTGAATCCCGATATACATGCTAAAAGGTACAGCTTCCTTAAGTTTTGTCCATGAGTGTATCTTTCAGAGTTATTGTTTGAATCCCGATATACATGCTACGAGGTACAATTTCCTTAAGTTTTGTCCATGAGTGTATCTTTCAGAGTTATTGTTTGAATCCCGATATACATGCTACGAGGTACAATTTCCTTAAGTTTTGTCCATGAGTGTATCTTTCAGAGTTATTGTTTGAATCCCGATATACATGCTACGAGGTACAATTTCCTTAAGTTTTGTCCATGAGTGTAGGTTAGTTTGGGTTATGTTAGATTCGGTTTTTTGAACATGTGGGAACCAATCCCGCTAAATGAACCAAAATATTGCTATTGTCTTACGATCTAAGAGACAGGAAACAATTGAAGAGATTCAACAAACTCTAAGAGAAGAGGAGTTAAGAAGAAATATGAGATTGAATCAATAAGTTGAGAATGGGCATGAACAAGTATACAGAATTAAAGATAGAAAAGTTAAACAATTTCAGCCAAAAAGATGTTTTGTTTGTAATAAAAATGGACATCTAGATAATGATTGCTGGTTTCGAGATAAAAAGAAACAAGGATATTAAAAGAAATGGACTCCAGATTATAGAAATCACAAATACAGTAGGGAACATTCAAATAACCTAGTGGATACTATGAGTAGATACTATTTAAGAGTTTTCAAATAGTTTAAGCATTTATATATAGTTGTTCTCAGAAATTTCTTTTCCCACATATATGAATGTTTAAGTTTCTAGTTAATATCTCATCGTTATATATTCTTCAAACTTTCTCTTCGCATATAGGAAAATGGTCCATGGTCAAATACATTTATCTTGTGCTTCTGTGAGCCTAACGGAAAAAAAACTATTTCTCAAAGATAAAAAATCCATTTTTTGGCAAATCTTCCATTATTTATTACGTGGAATATTTAGAAAGGGTTTTCTCCCGTGAAGATTGGAATAAATAAGGAAACCCGTCACAACCACTTTAAACAAATGAAATATCGAATTTTTTATAGTTTCATCGATTCCAATAAAACACACTTTATTGTTTGATAGCATTAGAATCTATGATACAATAAATAAATAAATTTCTTGTGAAAACTTATCATTTTTAAGTGTAGAGAAAAAAAATAAAAACATAGTGGTCATAAAATGAATAACGGTCTATTAAATGATTTAGGGCTCCATCTATATTTGATCTTTTCAACTACACTCATGGAGAAAACTTAAAGAAGTGAAATTCTTGTTGTTGTTGTTGTTGTTTCTTATCCCATTGTGTAAAGATTACACGAATTCCATGAAGTCATGCTCCTCGAGCTGTTTTATAATGAGCAGCGGCCTCTCTCAAAGGTCCTGTTTAGTGCATCTAATGCAAGCCAAAATGTGTTCTGGAGCTGCAGGTACCAAACTACATTTTGAGCAAATGGGATAAATTTTGTTATTATTTTCTATCTTCAATGGCTTGATGAAATTCTTTGATGTCGTTGGTCGTATATCTTGAATAACATTGTATTATGATGCATAACGCGCCATCTGTTATGAATATTCGAAACTATTATAGACGCGTATGATTCTTTTGAAAATTAAAACAATCTGCCCTAAAATACCCATTCAAAGAGTCTAGCATCAGTATCACTATAAAAGGAAGTTCCAAAAATTCAATATAACAGCGGTATGGTAGATTAAACTGGCGAAACCACTGGGAGGGTTCACCACTGATGAGCCAGGCCCTCCCTTTAATTTTTCCATTGCAGTAAGGGCAGTAAAAATTGTTTATTTTTCAAAAGAATCATACGCGTCTATAATAGTTTCAAATAACATTGTAACCACGTTATTTTAATTAAGCATCTTAAGTTTGATAATCTATTTAAAATCACCCTTTATAGAAAGTAAAATGAAATCCACATTCAGAGTTTAATGATTTATCCATCAATTTATCTGTAATTTTATTATCTGTTCCTCATACTCAAAAATAAGCGATAGAACTCTTCCTGTTTAGATAATCAAATAAAGTAAAGCACGAAGGAAGATGAGTTTCTTTTTAATACACGCGAGCGAGCTTTCAGGCCACACGCCTTTGAATCTCTTAGCTTTTTTGCCAGTAGAAAGGCGTGTGGCCCGAAAGCTCGCTCGCGTGTATTAAAAAGAAACTCATCTTCCTTCATGCTTTACTTTATTTGATACTCAGTAATATTTCTTCAATTTTAAAAATACTTCGGCCAGTAAATCTTTTTTATTATCTCGACGTTTCGATAAAATTCTTTTGTCCTCATTAATAGCGAACAAAAATTAAAACATTTGGCAAAGCGTTAAAAATTATTCTATAAGAAAAGGGAGAATTAGAAAGCACGATTGTTTATGCATGAATGTATTGCGATCGCATTAAGGACAGTAGAAGAGTTTGTTTTGTGTTTGAAAAAATAAATATTCGTGTTTCATATTGTTTCCATTTCTTTTATATTTTTGCATCATGATTAATGCGCATATTTTAAAAATTATAATATTATTTTTAATATATTTACAATTTAAATTATATATTTATTTATTTTTATAAAACAGATTATTACTATAAGCAGCAAACATAAAATTCCGAGGATAAGTTTCTTTTATTTCAAAAATAATAATACTTCGAGCTTTCGGGCGTAAACAGCCCTTCTTCAAGAATATAGGAAATAATTTCAAATAGAATTTCAAATAGAAATGTTTGTATACAATTAGATGGTATTTTTCTTTGGTCCTGCATAGCGTGAGTGAATCTCGTATCCACGTGATTTAGTTTAAATCTAAAAAATTTTATAAAGAGAGGTGTTTTGCCCCTAGAAATATTGGCCGATTACATTGAATATATTGAAAGGATTACTTGTCCCAAAATGAATATTCTAAGTCTGAATTAAATTTTATAAATCAATCGGGAAATTGCCATTGTTTATCTAGAATGTAGTTCTATGTATCAGGATTGTGTATTAAGCTATTGTATATTTCTGGGATATCTATATGTCTATTGATGCTCTGGTGTTTTTTGGATACTATTGCTTCTAGGATTAGTCTTTTATGTATATTTTTTATGTTGGTGTAGTAGGTTTTTGGTTCAGCTAAAAATAAAAATATGGCCTGTTGTTTTAATATGTTCAAAGATAAGTGATCTATTGTCTTTGTTATTTATATTTCTATTATGTTCATTAATCTTGTCCTTAACTGACCTGCCTGTTTCTCCTACATATATACTATTACAATGGTTACATTTAACGGAATAGATGGCCTGTTTGTTGTGTATTGGTAGGATAGGGCTATTGTTTTTGGTGTTAGGATTTCTAACTATAGAACCAATGTTTGGAGTATTTTCATAAAAAATTCTGATTCCGTGTTTTTTAAGTTCTCGGGCTATTTTTATGTTATTGGGGGAATAAGGTATGATGCATGTTGATCTATATGTCTGGTTATTGTTGATTGTGGAAGGGTTATAAAAATGTCTTAGTATAAAGATTTTTTGGGTATCCTGCTATGAGAAAGTTTTGCATTATATTTTGAGTTTCTATTGTTTTAAATGTTTGATTGGAACAATGGGTATGGATCCTTTTTGTGAGGGTTTTTATGGTGTTTATTTCATGATTTAAAGGGAAATATGAGGAGTAGTGTATATAGTTGGGTTGGAAAGTGGGCTTATAATATACTGTAGTGTTGAATTTCTGGTTTTGCCTGGTGATGAAAATATCTAAGAAAGGTAACGTGCCATTGGTTTCTTTTTCTAGGGTGAAGTCTATTTCTTTATGAAAGTCTTTTAATTTGGTTAAAATGCTATCTATTGTTTCTGTGTGGCATAAGCAGAATATATCGTCTATATACCTGCTCCATATTTGAATTTCTGTTGGGAAGTGGCCAGTAATCTGTCGGTCTATCTGTTGCATGACTATTTCTGCTAAAGGGGATGATAGTGGGCTTCCCATTGGGGAGCCTTTAGTTTGTTTGTAATAATTGCTATTGAATGAAAATATGTTGATATGTAAACATATGTCTATTAATTTAATTATTTTAGTGTATATATTGGAGGTTATATTGTGGTCTGAAAGGAAGTTTTTTGTACATTCCATGACTAATTGGTGTGGTAGGCTAGGGTAAAGGTTAACTACCTCGAAGGATACCATACTATGGTTAGGTCTATAGGGAGTGCCTAAAATTTCGCTGATGAATTTTGGCGTGGATGTTATAGTTGTTTTGGGGGGATTATCTTTGAGTAAGGGGATGAGGAGATTGGCTATAAATTTGGCTAAAGGAGCTGCAGGGGATATAGATAGTATGCTACTATAGGTCGTAATGGGTTACCAGGCTTGTGTAGTTTTGGGAGTCCGTATATGTATGCATCGGAGTTTATATTTGATAGAAAGTTCTTGAGTTCTTCCGCCGTGATGGTGTTATTTCTTTGAAGGCTTCTTAAATCTTTTTTGTATTGATTGCAGATTGACACTTTGTCATTTTTAGAGATTAATTCGAAGGTGTTCTGGTCTGTGAGAATATTGTTCATTTTGTTGATATATTCTGCTGTTTCCAAGATTACAGTTTGGCCTCCTTTGTCTGATCGGGTTATAAGAATTTCTTTTCTATTTCTTAAGTTTTTGGCTATAATTTTGTTTTTGGGGTTTATCTTTGGAAGGTTCGTGGTTTCAGTTAAAGCAGATGAGGTTATGTTTCTTATTTTGGCTATTGTTTGATGATCAAGTCCTTTGATAGCAGTCTCAATTCCTGCAATGGATTTCTGATGGTCAGTTTTATCGGCATACCTGTGCTTTAATCCTTTGGAAAGATATTTTATCTCTTCTACTGTGAGGTCTGTTTTTGATAGATTGACTATATTGGTTTTTTTGGGTAAATGTATCAAGTTTTACTTTATATTTCTTCGACCAGAATTGTAGCTTTCTGTTGTGTTTTTCACCTATTTCAGCATTTAGAATTTTAATATCTTGGATAGTTCTTGTGATGAGTTTCAGCATGGCATCAGGTTGTACTCTTTGTGAGGTAATGCAGATCAATTCTTTTTAGGTTTTTGAAATCAGCCGGATATTGGAGTAACAACCTCTTGTTCTGGATTTTAACAGTTTGATTTGAGCTTCTTTTATGATTTGAGAAGAAAAAGGGTAAAGGGACTCTGGTATATATGTAAGTGCAAAGTCTGCTTTTCACATGTGTAGACATGTGGTGCGCTTACAGTAAAAGCAGTCACCTACTTCTACCCACCATGATTATCATGGCCTGTACTACGTGTACTAGGGATAATTAAAAAAAACACAGAATAATTTTTAACACTTTTCCAAATGTTTTAATTTCTGTTTGCTCCTGACAAGGACAAAATATTTTTGTCGAAACGTCGAGATAAAAGGTTTACTGGCCGAAGTATCTTTTAATGCTAAAACTATGAATGCCGGTCTAGGCAGCCTCTATTTTTACAATAAATAATATATTTGTTTTTTTTTTTCAAACATTATAGGTAAAGATTTTAATACTTAATAATTCATTTTGTTATCTATAATAATTTCTCCATTAGAGAGGTAAAACCTTTAAGCTTTAGATTAATAATCCTAGCGCTTAGTTTATTATAATCCAAGTTAATAAATGATTTTCTAGTTTAAACAATAATTTCTAATAAATATTGATATTTCTATTTTTTAAATTAATTTGTGTTTTAATAAATAACACTGATAGACAAAACTTAAGGAAGTTGTACCTTATAGCATATATATATCGGGATTCAGAAAATAACTCTGAGAGATATTTTCTGAATCCCGATATATATATGCTATAAGGTACAACTTCCTTAAGTTTTGTCTATCAGTGTAATTAATGGATATATTAGGATCAAAGAACAAAGTAATATTATTTTGAAAATAGAGAAATCCATAAATAAATCTTTAATTAAAAAGGTATTATAGTTTATCAATTATTTTATTTCCAAAGCGCTATATCCCGCAAGGGATACTTGCGCCAAACAAGGAGAAAAGTTTATTTACATAAGTTATTTACATTATTCAACGCATGAAAACATTAGAGATCCAGATTTTGTAGAAAGTTTAGAATGTATTTACAAAATGAATTGAACTTTATAAATATTATTTTTTATCGTAAATCAAATCGTTAAATTCACAAACTACTAGTTCATTCTTCATTCTATAATCTTGAAATGCTGGGCAATCGATCAGTAGATGTCTTGAGGTTTGTTCCTCAATACCACAAAAGCAACTTGAATCCTCCACTGCCTTTATTCTATTTAAAAAGCTTTTGAAATTTCCGTGGTTTGTAACAAATTGAGTATTATAAAAATAGATGGAAAATTTGCAGGGAGGAAATTGATCCATAGAAAGATAGGGCGCCTCTCCCGTCAAAATAAACGTTAAAACCTTCTCAGTTTGCCAAAGCTGGTGTTGTGGCTTTGTCACCGACCCGAGACCGCTAGTTGCGGCGACGGTCAATAGATGGCGTCAGGTTTTGACGTTTATTTTGACGGGAGGGGCGCCCTATGCTTCTATAAAAAGATATTGGATCAAAATATCATTTATTTTACCATTTATTTTCTTGTGACGCTGAGTTTGTTGTTGACAAACATTAAATATGTTATAATACCTTGATAAAGGTTGGCGTTCAGCCAACTGAAATATTGATAAAATAAATGATATTTTGATCCAATATATGCCTTTTTGATTAGAGAAATATCTTTATGATGTATATACAGTTAAACCTGTCTATAGAGCCCCCTCTAAATAGCGCCTTCCTCTCTATAGCACCCGATTTTAAATACGTAGTACGATGCGATTTACATTAAAAGTCACCTGTCTATAGCACCCTATTTTGGTGAGTCTCAAGAAGGAGCGCTATAGGCAGGTTTAACTGTAATATTATTTGTTTTTACTCAGTTTAGAAAACATGAAATATGGAAACTATGCAATAGTTGGTATATTTGAGGTAGGGTAGATATAGCTTACATTTTTGATACATGAAAGTTTTCCAACTTTGACACCTAAAATTCCAAATATCCAAATAAATTATTTTATTTTTTATCGGTATTTTATAACAGAGGGACGCTAAATAAAAGAATAATCGTAGATATTAAAAAAAAAACATTTTATAATACTTTATTCAAGTAAAACAACAAAGCGCGATGTTCAGCTAAGGATACTGACTCCATATGAAAAAGAGAGGAAAAAGAGAATGAAAAGATAAATTTCTAATTATATTTCCACAGAATAATTATTTTGAATACTCTGTTGTTTATCATCATAAATATTTGCATAATCATCACCCCTTACCATGCTTGTATATTATTTATTTATTTCGTCTCAATTTACAGGTGTTACATTCGAGTCACCTTGTCCTGGCTATTTACACATGGCGTGGAGTAGAGGTGGTCCCCCCGGACCTTGCAGGAGGGCAGCTGTTGGGCGATGAACTCTTAACTGAGCGTCAGGGCCGGGTCGTCGGAATCGGAGATTGATATCTCCTTTATTTTGTATAATATCTTGTATGGTTGGATTATTTGAATTTTGCATTTGAAGGTATAATTTCTTAACGAAAGTTTGGTACATATCTTCCAGATCGGGTTGGTTCAAGTCCTCTTTCAGTATCTTGTTTGATAGGTTGAATGGAGCTCCTATACTTGTCCGAAGGCAGATTCTCATAAATGCGTTTATCCTATTTTGTCTGTGGTTCTAATATATTTTCACCAAACCGGGATTGTATATTATCACTTGTAAATTAAATTATAAAAGAGTTGTACATTCTAATCTATAAATAAATCAAACGTTTGTAAAATTTGTCATCGCTACCGTGACAATATATCAGTTCTCCTGGATCAGTAGAGATAATACCGTTGTAAAACGACATTTGAAAATTATACCGCATGTATTTCTTTTAAAGTAAAAATTCGAAATTTATTTTAAGGAGAAATAACGATTATTTCTTTCTTTAGGGATAGAGAAATAGGGCAGTAGAAATTGTTTATTTTAAAAAGATTCATATGCGTCTATAATAGTTTCGAATTTTGATAACAGATGGCGTGTTAATGCATTATAATTTGTTTTTAAGATATAGCACTTTAGTGAAATATTATCTATTAAGGGAGAAGTTTATTGCAAAAAATATATATATTTCTCAATTGCTTGAACTTTCGGGCCAGGAGCCCTTCTACAGTAGTAAGGTTAATTATAAAGCCACGAGATTTCGGACTTGTACTAGTGCGCTAAAGATCACAAAATTTTTAATGATATATTTTTCAAGAAAATCTTCCCTGGATAGATATTTTTTTTCTCTCAAGTTATCCATACACCAATACCTCGCTTTGCGTCGTTTCGTTTTGCGTTTTTTTCGAAGTTGCGTCGCTGCTTAATTTTTACTGATTTTCACTGTGTGCCATTAGATTTTCGAAGTTGAGTTGTTTTGGATTCGAGTCTTTAATTTTTTTTTTCCTAAAATATGGCAACACCTTTGTTTTTGATTGCGCCTTCACATATTTTCACTTTGCGTCGTTTCAATTTGCGTCGTGTTTTTTTGGAACCTAACCCCGTCTGGTATTATATATGTACTATATGTCCAAGTGTAAAGGAATAGGAATTTAAAAATAGAAATCCTACCGTATAAATTGACAAAGTAATGAAAAGTATTATTTCTATATTTACATATACCCCTATGTATTTAAAGCTCAAATTTGCATATAAATTATTCAAAAGGCTAATCTAAAATTCGAACCAGATCAGTTTTTTTATATGAAAAAATAATAAATAATACAATTTTATAAGTATAATCAAAATATTGGTAATGGCACAAAATACAAAAATACATATAGATAATAAAAGACGAATTACCAATCCAATCCTATCAAAACTACCAATCAATTTTTTTACCTTGAAATTTTCTTAATCTAATTTTTTATCATGTTATTTAATTTTATATATAAAGGATTTACAATTCCCTCTTATTTCACTTCTTTTTAAGAACACAAAGTTCCAAAATCTCATTTCGAAATTTTCCATGTGCAGAACATATTGGGGAAATTGCAATTTAATTGGCTTTTTCGAATCAAAATTTTCATTTTGGTTGAAAAGATAAATTTTTGTTTTAGATATTTATTGCCATTTTATGATAGGAAAAGCATTTTTTCCATTCATTCTTCATAATTCACATTAATACAAAACAATAACGCGCCATCTATATATTGGAACTGAAGACATTATATAAAACGCGAATGTTTCTTTTTACATATAAAACAAACTTCTACTGTCCTTACTGCGATGAAAAATATTTGGAGGGCTTGGTTCATCAGTGGTGAATCCTCCTAGTGGTTTCGTCAATTTATTCTAACAGACCGCTTCTTAGATCTCTAATACTGTATTGTACGATTCTGCTAGGGAGGTCGGTAGAAGGATGATCTAAACCGTTGGTTTTCGACCGCTACGACCCGGAATCGAATCCTGCATTAGGCACTTTTTTCTAATAAAAGAAAATTATCCAATGGTCCCCGATTCTTGCAAAAGTCCAACCCCAAAAGTGAATGCAAGTAACCAAATTGGGCTCTGGTACATTTGTAAGTGCAAAAGTCGAACTGCTTTTCACATGTGTAGACATGTGGTGCGCTTACAGTAAAAGCAGTCGCTAACTACCCACCATGATTATCATGGCCTCTACCACGTGTACTAGGGATAAGCAAAAAATATATATTTATAATGTTATACTTTATTTAAAATACATATATTATAAAAAAAGAAGATTTTCTACTGATTTTGATTATTTTTAAGATAGAGATTATGATCTTGAAATTTGATATATTTTGGAATACATTAGTATTAGGTCAATGGTATTGGTAATGCAGTCGTGGCAAATATCTTTAAAGTATAATAATAAAAAATAGCTTTGATCAGAGATTGCTTTAATTGAAATAAAAGAATATATATAAAAACCTAATTTGGTAAAAAGTACTGCCTGGCTTAAGGCGTAAGAATAAAAAATGAAAAACGTATTTAAATAATGTACAAAATATTTGAGCCGGCCATCGGGAAAGAAAAAATATTTTTATTTACGGGGCTGCTAACCAAAGAAGGCCATCGGGAAACAACAACAATGAGTTTTTATAGGGGAAGCGTGACCTCTGGCGGTCGATTTAGCAGAGTATTTGTATCTATGATATATAATTTTAAATAAAATAATATTTTTATATAACATATATATATATACTAGCCGAGTGACCCGGGCAACGCCCCGGGTTTACTCGAAGGGCCCGAGGTGAGAAACTATAGGCATTGGTTCCTATGCCTAAAAATTATTTAAAATGAAAAAAGAAGAAAAATACTAACAAATCAGAAAATAAAAGTGCAAACAACACATCTACACTACTTCAAGAACATGAGAGCACATGCACTGTGTCACCATACGTGTACCATTCGTAAAGACCCTGCTTAGGATTAAAATATCTCCGAAGCATAACAATACAACCAACTCATGTTTGGTAAGCAATTTCAGGAAAGAAACTATAGGCATTAGTTGAAGAGTTTAAATAAATATATTTAGAGTGAAAAAATGACACAAATCAGCAAATAAAATTGCAAAAAATGCTACTATATCGCAGATAAGACAACATATAAAAGGAATGAAATTATTTAAAGGACCTCATTAAAACTACATTTCTAGTTTATATCTACAATATAACCTCGATAATTCGACCATGTTTTGTTGTCCTGACCTACAGCCTATCATATAACAAACTGTAATTCAACACTATCGATAATTCGACCATTTTAAATTTCAACAATTGTTTGTTGCTCAAAGATAACTTCACTGCTAAAAAGGTATTACAGAGAAAACGGCTGACATTGTAAATGTATAAAATGTATGTATAGAGCAGGGGAATAATAAATAAAGACCAAAATCAAATTAATTGATAATAAATAGATTATTGCCAAAAAAAAAATACAAAAAATATTTTTTCCTCCTTTCTTATCTTCACTCAATCATATTAGAGTGTCAAGCTTGTAAAGCTTGAAATTAACAACCATCATGATTGGGTGAAGTAGAATGCGTCTGCCTTTGTCATCAAGACTGGGAGCACTACTCAGTGGCAGGCCACTGACTTAGCTCCAAAAGAATATATCCCTGGATTAGGAGCCCTTACAAGGTACTATCAGCCGGGCCAGCTGAGCTCAGGTTTTTTTAGTGAGTTTGTTACTGCTCCCCCTCCTCCTTTTTCATCCTGGCTTGGGACCGGCAAAGGCGGAGTTTTTTTTCTTTCAGGTGAGAAACTTTAGGCATTGGTGAAAAGTGTAAATATATATTTTGGAAATGAAAAAAAAAAGGATAAAATAAATCAGAATATAAATTTACAAACTATATTTCAGAGGAGACGATTTATAATAGGAATTCATTTAAATGACCTCATTAAAAACTACATTTTATATATACTTGGGTTCAACTTTACATGTATGCTATCCAAAGTTCGCACACTTGAAAAAGTCACATAAAGTCGTCTGTGCGTAAACACAGGCTCTTGTAGCAAAGGTTTGGCCTTGAGCCCTCTTTATAGTCATAGCAAAAGCCAACCTTAGTGAAACATAAAGCCTCTCTAGAATGAAGCGAAAGTTGGTATCTGAAGGGGACAAAGATATTTCAGACATTATACAGAGTGTTCAACTTTGGGTACTGTCAGTATATGTGCTTCAAGGACATGAGAGCACATGCGCTAGAACACCATACCTACACTATCGATAATTCGACCATTTTAAATTTTAACAATTGTTTGTTGCTCAAATATAACTTCACTGCTAAAAAGGTATTACAGAGAAAACGGCTGACATTGTAAATGTACAAAATGTATGTATAGAGCTGGGGAATAATAAATAAAGACCAAAATCAAATTAATTGATAATAAATAGATTATTGCCAAAAAAAAAATACAAAAAATATTTTTTCCTCCTTTCTTATCTTCACTCAATCATATTAGAGTGTCAAGCTTGTAAAGCTTGAAATTAACAACCATCACGATTGGGTGAAGTAGAATGCGTTTGCCTTTGTCATCAAGACTGGGAGCACTACTCAGTGGCAGGCCACTGACTTAGCTCCAAAAGAATGTATCCCTGGATTAGGAGCCCTTACAAGGTACTATCAGCCGGGCCAGCTGAGCCCAGGTTTTTTTAGTGAGCTTGTTACTGCTCCCCCTCCTCCTTTTTCATCCTGGCTTGGGACCGGCAAAGGCGGAGTTTTTTTCTTTCAGGTGAGAAACTTTAGGCATTGGTGAAAAGTGTAAATATATATTCTGGAAATGAAAAAAAAAAGAATAAAATAAATCAGAATATAAATTTACAAACTATATTTCAGAGGAGACGATTTATAATAGGAATTCATTTAAATGACCTCATTAAAAACTACATTTTATATATACTTGGGTTCAACTTTACATGTATGCTATCCAAAGTTCGCACACTTGAAAAAGTCACATAAAGTCGTCTGTGCGTAAACACAGGCTCTTGTAGCAAAGGTTTGGCCTTGAGCCCTCTTTATAGTCATATATTTCAGACATTATACAGTGTGTTCAACTTTGGGTACTGTCAGTATATGTGCTTCAAGGACATGAGAGCACATGCGCTAGAACACCATACCTGTTCCATCGCAAAGATCCTATAGGCATTGGTGAAAGTGTAAATAAATATTTTGGAAATGAAAAAAAAATTGCCGATATGACAACATATTAAAGGAATAAATTCATTTTAAAGACCTCATTAAAAACATAAAGTCGTCTGTGCGTAAACACAGGCTCTTGTAGCAAAGGTTTGGCCTTGAGCACTCTTTATAGTCATATATTTAAGACATTATACAGTGTGTTCAACTTTGGGTACTGTCAGTATATGTGCTTCAAGGACATGAGAGCACATGCGCTAGAACACCATACCTGTTTCATCGCAAAGATCCTATAGGCATTGGTGAAAGTGTAAATAAATATTTTGGAAATGAAAAAAAATTGCAGATATGACAACATATTAAAGGAATAAATTCATTTAAAAGACCTCATTAAAAACAACAATTCTATATTTTTATATATACAATATAATCTAATTAATTCAACACACGATAATTCGACCATTTTTGGAAGTCTCGACCTACGGCCTATCATATGACAAACTAATTCGACACTTTCGATAATTCAACTATTTTGGAAAATCAAATTTCAACAGTTGATATTTGTCTAAAACCCCTATTATTAACAACATATTAGACTGCAGAGTGCAAAAATGTAGAAAAGTGTATGTATATAATTGCATGCATATATTTGTATGTAAATAATTGTATGCAAATAATTGTATGTATAGATCAATGAGTAAAATATTTTTTTTTTGCTTATCCCTAGTACACGTGGTACAGGCCTTGATAATCATGGTGGGTAGAGTAGGCGACTGCTTTAACTGTAAGTACACCACATGTCTAAACATGTGAAAAGCAGTTCGACTTTGCATTTACAAATGAGCCAGAGCCCCGTTTGATTACTTGCGCTTGCTGGTGGGGTTGGACTTTTGCAAGAATCGGAAGCCATTGGAGCATTTTTTTTTTAATTTTTCAGAAAAAAGTGCCCAATGCGGGAATCGAACCCGGGTCGTAGCGATCGAAAACCAACGGCTTAGACCATCCTTCCACCAACCCCCAGTAAAATAAGTAAGTAAAAAGAAGACCAAAAATAAGTGATAATAATTTATTGAATAACAAACAAAATAAAAAATCTTTCAGGTGAAAAATTATAGGCATTAGTAAAAAAGTAAACAAGAGAAATAGCAATTGGGGTTTTGTGTCTGCGGCGAGTCATATTAGCACGCCTAGCTGTTAGGGGAGTGAGTCCTCCACGGCCTTTTCGAGGCATGACAGAAGACGCTGAAAAAAAAAAGGTAAAATAAGAACCAAGCAGAGGAAAACTATAAAACTGAAAGCCAGGACAGGCATAAAAAGAAAATTCCAAGCATGTGAGGAAACAATTGATGAAAAAAAAAGTGCAAATAATATGTATATAAAAAAGCAAAGCCCAATTCTAAACCCAAATATTTTTTATGAGAAGAACATCAACATATTGCATGATTACGGCAGTCCATAGCTTCCCTGACAAAAATTCACCAAGAAAGTTAAATATTCCAAAATTTTTCCGTGTGTAAATTGCTAAATGTGTAAATAACATGTATATAAAAAAGCAAAGCTTAATTTTAAATTTCATTATCCTTTTCACAGGAAAAGCATCAAAATACTGCATAAGTACGGCACTTTTGCAGCCCCCCTGACAAAAATTCACTAAAAGAGTTAAGTATTCAAAAAAATATTTTGGTATATATATTGCTAAATGTGTAACAAACATGTATATAAAAAAGCAAAGCTTAATTCTAAGTTTTAATATTTTTTTTATAAGAAAAGCTACAAAAGCAAATAGGGAGAAGTGGAGCCATTTAGCCATTTTCAAAATTTGATTATGAAAGAGTAAATAAATGAATAAATAAGGACAGATATAAAGAGAAAGTATTGCTAAATGTGTAACAAACATGTATATAAAAAAGCAATGCTTAATTCTAAGTTTTAATATATTTTTTTAAATAAAAGCTACAAAAGCAAATAGGGAGAAGTGGAGCCATTTAGCCATTTTCAAAATTTGATTGTGAAAGAGTAAATAAATGAATAAATAAGGACAAATATAAAGAGAAAGTATTGCTAAATGTGTAACAAAAATGTCTATAAAAAAGCAATGCCTAATTCTAAGTTTTAATTTTTTTATATAAGAAAAGCTACAAAAGCAAATAGGGAGAAGTGGTGCCATTTAGCCATTTTCAAAATCTCATTGTGAAAGAGTAAAAAAATGAGTAAATAAGAGCAAATATAAAGAGAAAGTATTGCTAAATGTGTAACAAACATGTCTATAAAAAGCAATGCTTAATTCTAAGTTTTAATATTTTTTTTTAAATAAAAGCTACAAAAGCAAATAGGGAGAAGTGGTGCCATTTAGCCATTTTCAAAATTTGATTGTGAAAGAGTAAATAAATGAATAAATAAGGACAAATATAAAGAGAAAGTATTGCTAAATGTGTAACAAACATGTCTATAAAAAAGCAATGCCTAATTCTAAGTTTTATTTTTTTTTATATAAAAAAAGCTACAAAAGCAAATAGGGACAAGTGGAGCCATTTAGCCATTTTCAAAATCTGATTGTGAAAGAGTAAAAAAATGAGTAAATAAGAGCAAATATAAAGAAAAGGTATTGCTAAATGTGTAATAAACATGTATATAAAAAAGCAAAGCTTAATTCTAAGTTTTAATATAAAGAAGAAATAAGACACAAAAATGGAGCTAAATTCAAATGAAAAACTATAACAAATTAATAAAAAAAAATGAGACCTAATCCAAATGTCACCATCATCAGACAAAAGAAAAAATGAGATTTTATTCTTTAGTTCATTTATTCTTTTGTCTGATGCTGTTGCTGAAACGTCACACACTATTAAATTATTTGGATTAGGTCTTATTAATGAGAAAAAAAAAAGATGCCAAAGAGAGATGAAAAGATGCCAAAAAAGATAACCAGATACAAAAATTGTGCTAAATTCAAATGAAAAACTATAACAAACACTTATAAAAGATAATTATTATAGAATAAAAGTAATAATTCAATCTACAATTCGAAAAATTTATATATTTAAATGAAAAACTATAACAAAGTACTTACATAATCAAATGAATCAGAAATATATATTAATTCAAAACACATTTTTACGCATTTCAAAACAAAGGAATTGATGATGATAAATGCAAAAAATCTACGATTGTAAAATAGATTAAATTAAAAAATAAAAATAACTGTTAACATTAGGAAAATAAAAACAGGCCTATCATACGAAGAAAAAAATAACGAAATTTTTGGTATATAGATTGTTATGTGTAGTTCAGAATCTTCGGAGGAGATAGCTCAGGACTTTACAATGGAAAACTCTGTTACGGTATTATCTATATAGATCACACAATCCACAAACACAACAAGATATTACTAGTGAGCTAAAAATAGATATTGGAGATGAAATAAAAGAATTAACCAATCCAATTCTCTGAATATCAATCAATTTTTACCTTGATCTTATTTTCTACCATGTTATTCAATTAGATAAATAAAGGAATTTTCAATTTCCTCTCAATTCATTTCTCATTCAACAAAAATTTCGTCCAAAATCTCATTTCACAAATTTTTCCATGCACTGAATAGATTGAGGAAATTGGTATTTAATTGGCTTTTTTTTGGAAACAAATATTTCGCTTCAGGTAAAAAAAGGACAATTTTTTGTGTTAAATATTTATTGTGTTCTTTTATAAGAGGTGAATAGTCATGTAAATGAATTGTATACCTTTTCTTCTAAATACACCATTCTTATAATGTATTTAGCTATAAATAATATGATATGCAAATATGCATTTACGAAATAATTCTATAGTTTGGATATAGTCTCTTATTGAAAATATACATTTTCTCTTTCTGCACCTATTTCATTACCTGTTCAATGGTTCCTAAAGATGCTTCAAAGGCCAGTTTTTTTTTTTTGTCGTTAAGGTACAGCTTACACCACGTTGACGAAGACCAACAGCCCGAAACGCGTACGTGGTTAGCTTTTCTTGATTAATCGAGAAACGGTATTCGGCCAATTCAACGATTAGTTGATATTGTAACATAGTATTCAATAATTTTATTTATGTAGCATAGTATTTATTAATTTTATTATTTTTTATTTACAGAGTGGTCATTTTTATGTTTATATCTTGCGACTCTGTAAATTTCCTTCGTGGCTTATCTTTTGTTTACCATTCATAGTTTGTCCTTGCCTGAAATGAATTGTTTTTTCCTCCTGAAGTTTTTGTCTTCCCTAATTTTCCACGTGGCATTTTGGTGGAGATGCTGGGTAAGTTAAGGAAGACAAACCAAAGAACGCCGAGAAGACATTGAAGCCATGGGTGCTGTGATCTACATTTTCGGAGACTGACTCCAGGATTCCACCACCGTGCTAAAGCCGAGACTTCCCTCGAAGATGACGATGTCCCTATAGACGACGATACGACGACAAAGCCGCTCTTCACGCCGCAAGGAAAAGGACGCAAAGGTACTAGGGACAAAGTTCCAAGACTTCGATGGAATCCTTGGCAGAAGCACGTCAGATTCATGTTAGTATCTACAATAATTGCTAGCTGTGGGTCACAGCTCCCATAGGGAAGAAGCTATGTAACATAGTATTTATTAATTTTATAATTTTTTATTAACAGATTGGTCATTTTTATGTTTATATCTTGCGACTCTGTAAATTTCCCTCGTGGCTTATCTTTTGTTTACAATTCATAGTTTGTCCTTGCCTAAAATAAATTTTGTTTCCTCCTGAAGTTTTTGTCTTTCCTAATTTTCCACGTGGCAATATTTATTTCGATAGATGGTGCAAGCCATCAGCAACTTTTAGTTGCACGATTCTTAATTTATCATCATTTTCTCTTATTTTCTATATCTATATATATTAAAATCTATATTTCTTATTTGAAAATATAATAAAAGTATTCTCAATCTCTCCCTGCGTTGAAGAAATTAAGTAAATGAATTTTTAATATTGTGGATCGGTGTATAATTCTTGGGAAGTATATTTTTCAACAAAACATCTTTAATTAGGTATACCCTCATAGATAAAACTTAAGGAAGTTTGATATTTTGATGTCGCCAATCGTCTGGTTTTTTTTCCCAGAATATTGGAAGAAGGATTACTATTTAAAATTTTAGAGTTATGCGAAGATAAAATTCAAGATAAGATGACTTAATAATGTTCTTTATGCTTCCTGGATTCAGGTATATAAAAAAAAGACAAACAAAGATTTACAAGTTTTTATTCTTATAATTGACTGTTGAAATTCAATAATATAATCCCATACATAAACACTCATATATTGACAAAACTTAAGGAAATAGAAAGTATTTTATATTCCCGGTTGTCTTTTTTTTTTTTTTTTTAAGGAGACAGAGGTTGTTCACACTTGGTTAACTCGTGTGTCTTCAATAAAGGTAGCTGTAATATCTTTCAGAGTTATTATCTGAATTCCGATAAACATGATTAAAGGTACAACTTCCTTAAGTTTTGTCCATGAGTGTATCTTTCAGAGTTATTGTCAGAATCCCGATATACATGCTAAAAGGTACAACTTCCTTAAGTTTTGTCCATGAGTGTATCTTTCAGAGTTATTGTCTGAATCCCGATATACATGGTAAAAGGTACAACTTCCTTAAGTTTTGTCCATGAGTGTATCTTTCAGAGTTATTGTCAGAATCCCGATATACATGCTAAAAGGTACAACTTCCTTAAGTTTTGTCCATGAGTGTATCTTTCAGAGTTATTGTCTGAATCCCGATATACATGCTAAAAGGTACAACTTCCTTAAGTTTTGTCCATGAGTGTATCTTTCAGAGTTATTGTCAGAATCCCGATATACATGCTAAAAGGTACAACTTCCTTAAGTTTTGTCCATGAGTGTATCTTTCATAGTTATTGTCTGATTCCGATATATACATGGTAAAAGGTACAACTTCCTTTAGTTTTGTCTATGAGTGTAACTTTCAGAGGTATTGTCTGAATCCCGATATACATGCTAAAAAGTACAACTTCCTTAAGTTTTGTCCATGAGTGTATCTTTCAGAGTTATTGTCAGAATCCCGATATACATGCTAAAAGGTACAACTTCCTTAAGTTTTGTCCATGAGTGTATCTTTCATAGTTATTGTCTGATTCCGATATATACATGGTAAAAGGTACAACTTCCTTAAGTTTTGTCTATGAGTGTAACTTTCAGAGGTATTGTCTGAATCCCGATATACATGCTAAAAAGTACAACTTCCTTAAGTTTTGTCCATGAGTGTATCTTTCAGAGCTATTGTCAGAATCCCGATATACATGGTAAAAGGTACAACTTCCTTAAGTTTTGTCCGTGAATGTATACCACGAGAGAAAAAAAGTGAAGTCGAAAAGTTTATTTAATTGTAGAATGGTTTCACATGCTTTTGAACCTTCGGACTTTCAACTGGTGTACAAACACTGATACAAAGCAGATCTTATTTACATACTGCAGTATTAATACATCGATAATCTACCTATTCGATATAGAAGAAGACACACAAGTCAGGAAAAAAAGCTTGTTTATATAAGAGGACAATCGTACAAGGCTTAAGTACAAGACGCTCTTCTATCCGTAGAAGGACGTTTTACCCGAAAGCTTGTACGATCATTGTCTTATATGATGCACTAGCGCGCCATCTGTTATCAAAATTCCAAACTATTTTAAAGGCGTAAGATTCTTTTTGAAATTAAACAATTTCTACCGACCTTACTGCACTGAAAATATTAAACTGGCGAAACCGCTGGGAGGGTTCACCACTGATGAGCCAGGCCCTCCCATTAATTTTTCCATTGCAGTAAGGGCAGTAGAAATTGTTTAATTTCAAAAAGAATCATACTCCTTTAAAATAGTTTTGAATTTTGATTGTCTTATATAAACAAGCTCCTCTCCCCGACTTGTGTTTTTTCTATACTGCTCTATGTATATAAGGTCCTCTTTGTACCAGCGTTTCTTGTGTTGTCTTTTGTTTCCATTGCAGTAAGGACAGTATAAATTGTTTTATTTTTAAAAGAATCTTATGCGTCTATAATAGTTTCGAATGGTAGTTTAAACTGGCGAAACTGCTGGGAGGGTTCACCACTGATGAGCCAGGCCCTCCCATTAATTTTTCCATTGCAGTAAGGACAGTATAAATTGTATATTTTTGAAAAAGAAACATACGCGTCTATAAATAGTTTCGAATGGTAGTTTAAAATGGACAAACCGCTGGGAGGGTTCACCACTGATGAGCCAGGCGCTCCCATTTATTTTTCCATTGCAGTAAGAACAGTAGAAATTGTATATTTAAAAAAAAAAGAATCATTCGCGTCTATAATAGTTTCGAATTAATTTTATCACAGATATTAGTGGTTTAAATAATCAGTTAATAATTTATATTAAATTATCCTATTTGGAATTTGATCTTAAAAATAAAAAGGGGGATCTCTATTTCTCTATAAACTTTTCTCTAAAAACTTGGATAAAAATGTACTCAGGGAAACTGGGTATTTCCTTTGTCATTTCATCTAGTATTATATGTATTACTTATAACGTATTGAAATATTCCACGATAGAGATAGTTTCCATCATTCTTGGTACCAGGTAGAAAACCCCCAAAAAACAGACCCTCCAACTAAACAGAAGGGAATCGACACAGTTGGCCAGATGGAAATCTGGTCACCTGCTCCCTCTAGTCTATAAAGAGGGAGGCAAAAGCTTCCCCATGTGCACTAGGTGCAAAACCGAAGAGGCCACTCCCCAACATTTACTAAATTGCATTGGAAAGGACAAAAGATTCCTGTACAGAGAACCAAGAAGAGTTCTTGAGCTTCTTTACGAGCACGTCCTCCAAGATCTTGTCTAATTTAGACTAAAAGGATAAGTAAAAAAAATAATATAATAAACCTACGTGTATCTAAGAAATTTACTCGTATTTCATAATATATTGGTTCTCATAGTTACATTCTCTGTTAAAATAGAGATTTCTGATGTTAATAGTATTAAAAAGAATTGTGAATATGCAAAATTAGATAGAAGTATATATTTTGAATTTTATACTTGAGAATATATTGTAACATTTTTTTTTATTAAATCAAACCTATATTTCAATAATTATATATATTATGTAAATATATTTACACATATATAGAACTTTTTTTTCCGAATTTATTTTTTTAGAATAAATAAATAAAAATTATGTTAGTTTGATATTTTTATATTTGACTATTTCTTTATACTAAAAACTATTTTAGCTTAAAAATATATACAGATAAAATAAAATAATATATAATAATAAAAATATTTTGAAAAAAAAAGGATTAAATATTTACTTCTTTATTTCTAATTTATTTTAAAACTCCAGGTAATTTTATTTGTCAAAAAAATCTAAATTCTGCGAACTATTTAAAAAAAAACTTTTGAAATTGAATTGACAACGCAGCTACTCAGAATTGTAAATTATTAAATAAGCCCTTTGATTGAACACTATTGTGGAATTTGAGATTTTTCAACAACGGAAGAAAAAAAAACTTTTCTAAATTCTTTTGAATTCGAACTAAATTTCCTGTTCTTTAAAATATCGAAACACAATTTCCAAACTTTCAGAAAAAAAAGAAGGAACAATATAGTTTTGAAAAATCTAAGCTTTTTTTTAAAGCAAGCAAGTGCGTGTGTTTTATGATATATTAAATATTTTTATAAATCATATTTTTGAATATTTCAATATACATAAAATAATTCTAGATAAATGATCGTATTTATTATAAGTATAACGTACATTTAAAATATGTTATATATATATTTTAAGTTTAATTAATTGTTCCCACAGAGTATGTGTGTAAGATCACAAGTAAATAGACGCTAACCGTAATAAGATAAGTTTTCCTTTGTTTTTACTAAGTTATAAGTTTTATTTTGTTCTCTCTTTTGTAAATCAATAAAAATAATGTTTGATTAATCTTCTTGTACATTTAAAATTATTATAAGTATTAAAAGTGAAATAAAATATAATTCGATATTAACAGAAGTACACAAATTTTACCCCAATATCATATAATATTTTATATATACGATTAAAAATATTTATTTTTCAAATCAAATATAAAATTACTTAACTTGAATTATAAAATATATTTATAATAATCGACAAAAATTCATGATATGATATATTTAGAATAAAATTTAAATTTTATTGCTTTATATTTTAGAATTACAATATATTGAATTTTAAAATAAAAGTTATATATATATATATTTAAATTTAAAACCAAAATTTTAATGTATAGAAATATATTCGTCTGAGAGCCATTTTATCTGCTTTTTAAAAAGAACCTTGCCGCATAATGGACACGTTTTTATGATGTTGTTAGGAGTCCAACATTTTTTCCAAAAGATTTTTTTTTCAAAATCGCCTGAGGAAAATGTCTTGTGAAACCGCAGAAATCTATTCCCTTTTACCAGACGATGCCTTAGGCTTGTGTTGATATATACGTAATAAATGAATAAACCTAATTCAATTTACAAGATGGAAAATAAAACAAACGAAAATTGAAAGAATAATCCTTTATTTAAATTATTGAATCACGAATAAATGTGTAAATATATTTAATATTAAGTCACCATAATTCAAGGCTTGAATAAATTATAAATTTAAAATGACGATATTTTTCAAAAGCAAAATAAATTTATATATATATTTTTTACCCATTTATATATATTTTCATATAATCTAGATATCCAGGAACCTAATTCAATTTAAGCTATATAAATTCATTTTAAAAACATGCATATATTATAGACTCATAATATTAATTATTTTTAAAAATGAAATAAATATTAATGGAGAGAGAGATAATATTAATTTTAAATTTATTTTCGAATTTTATTTTATATTTTACATTGAATCAAATTTAAATATATTAATTTGAATGTCTTTTGGTAAAAAATATAATCTATGAATTTACATTATAAGATGAATTTATAGTATGTAATAATTTATTTGAAGGAATATATATTAGTGTTTAATTAAAAAGGCATATATTGGATCAAAATATCATTTATTTTACCAATATTTCATCTGGTAGAACGCCAATTAGTGTGTGTGATGTAAATATTTGTGCTCAAATTGAACATATTTTGAATAAAACTGAATATTAATGTTAATAGATTCACTATATATAAAAATTATTATGAAAATAGTGTATTAGCCCTAGAGATAGTTATATATTTAAAAGGTGTAAACTATTTACTCTAGTATGTTTATATATTCATGTTCTGCTATTATATTAGAAGAATTGTTAATTAAAAGAAAAAAAAGAAAAATAAGCGCGGAATATAGTTCTTAATTTCGAATACAAATGGCGCTCTTTCATCATGTATAGTTATATATTGTTCCATAAAATTGTTCCATATAATATGAAATTCAAAATATGCATTTATTAACTATATAGTAATATATTTAATTCTAAAACACATATTCATTTATTTTAAATAGGTATTCATTTAATATATATAATATATATTTTTGTCGTTCTGCTTCCTTCGAAATTTCTGCTCTTGAATGTTTATATAACAAGCTAAATATATATTTTTTTCTTTATTCGTTTTCAAACAAAATTTTTAAAATTTGGTTTGGACATATTTGAATAGGGATTGTTGTATAGTTATTATTTAATTAAACATTACTCACCAGATGAAATTATTATTACAAATTATTTATTACACTTTATATTTATATTTTTACATCAACACGTTGTTTACATTATACATCGTATTTTATTGTTTATGATGATGATCTATAATATATTTTAAAACACAGAATACTACATTCCCTCCTTCCTTTAAATGAAAGGAATCATGTCTTTATATCTTGATGATGGCTTGACGACTCTTCCACTCCTGGTGATCACGGGTTCCTTGGTAGTCGGCAAGGGTGGAGAAACCTCTGGTGGCAACTGGTGAAGAGCCTCGGCATCAAGTCTATCTGAAACAACTGGGCTAAATGTAGACCCTGTTCTACTTGAACTTGGTCGGTTTAAAGAAGTGTCCTTGTCTTGGTTTGAGGAATTATCATCTGTTATTTGTACATCAGAAGAGTTGAGGTGTTCAATTCTTGTTGAATCTGAACTAAGATTTTCCTGGCTCTCTTCTGGAATCAAGTCAGAAATGTCTTGATTGGTCTCTTGAGTAGGAACATGTTTCAAATGTTTAGCATTTCTATGAATTATTTTCCCATTTTTAGTGTTGACTAATTTAAAAGAATTTATTGAAGTGTTTTCAAGAATGACATGATGTTCTGATCTGAAATTTGAATCAAGTTTTCCATTATTTGGATTTGCCACATAAACTAAATTTCCAATTTCAAAATTATGAGGACTAGCTTTCCGAATTATATCATTATATGTTTTCATTTTTTCTTTGTAGACCATATTGAATTCTTTGATGTTGGATTCATCTTCTTCTGCATCATTAACAAGTGAGCTTAATTTAGTTTTGATTTCTCTTGAAAATAATAGGAATGCTGGAGTCTTTCCTGTAGATCTGTTTGGAGTAGTTCGGTAAGACATTAAAATTCTGGATAAATCTTCTTTCCAATCTTTCCCTTTTTCAGAACTTGAATTGAATTGTTTCTTTAGAAAAATCTATGGAATCTTTCTATCTTCCCATTACTTTTTGGGTAATAGGGTGAGGCTTTGATGTGCCTGATTCCACATTCTTTTAAAAATCTTTCCATTGATGTACTTACAAACTGTAAGCCATTATCTGTTACAACTTCATGTGGATAACCATGTCTTGCAAAAATCTCCATCAATTTTTTAATAATTGTCTTGCTGGAAATGTCTTCTATTATCATTGCTTCAGGATATGAAGAATAGTAGTCGATCACTGTTAAAACATAATGATGGCCAATTGGACCAACTATGTCAATTCCAAGTTTCATCCAAGGTTTTGATGGTAACGGAACTATTTGCAATGGTTGATCATTTATCAATGGTTGATTCCTTACACAAATTGGACAGTTTCTAATCAAATTTTCAATGTCAAAGTCCATGTTTATCCAAAAATATTTTTCTCTTAACAGTTGTTTGGTTCTTGTCATTCCTTGATGTGTTTCATGTGCAATTCTCAAGACTCTCTTTATTAGTTTTGAAGGTAGCAAAATTCTACTTCCTTTTAAGATAAGATTATCAAAAATTGAGAGTTCATCTTTAAACTTATAAAAACATTTGAATTCTTCATTCAAAGGATATGGCCAAACTCCCTTTTGAACCATATCTTTCAGTTTTTGAAACAAAGGATCTTGCTCTGTACAAACTTTTATCTCTTTCAAAGACAGTGCTTGAAGCTCTTCAGAAGTGATGGATAAGACTTTATGAACATAGTCCTCCAGCCATTTTTCATCACTTGTGTTAGAAAGAGGTTGTCTTGAAAATATATCTGCAATATTTTGCTTTCCTTGAATGAATTCAATTTCAAAGTCATATGGTTGTAATCTCCAACTCAATCTTTGAATTCTTGGAGGCAAAACAGCTCCATTTTTAGGATTCAGCATATAGATTAGAGGTTTGTGATCTGTTTTTAACACAAATTTCCTTCCCCAAATATAGGTGTTAAAATGTTCAATTGCCCATACACATCCCAATGTCTCTTTTTCTATTTGTGAATATCTTTTTTCAGTATCAGTTAAGGATCTGCTGGCATATGCAATGGGTCTTTTAATGCCATTTTGTTGTGTTTGTATTAATACTGCTCCAAGACCGATAGGGCTTGCATCTGTGATTAATTCAGTTGGTGAGTTCAAGTTGTAATATGCCAAGCATGGCTCTTTTGTTAGTGACTCTTTAAGATCCTGAAATGCTTTATTTGTTTTCAAATCCCAATTCCACCTAACATTTTTTTTTAGTCAAACTATTTAGAGGTTCTGCCAATTTAGAAAAATTAGGTATGAATTTTCTTAAAAACCCACAAGTTCCTAAGAATGACCTTAACATCTCAATATTTTTTGGTATTGGAAAATTTAAGACTGCTTCTATTTTCCTATTATCAGGTTTAATACCTTCACTACTAACAATGTGACCAAAAATATCCAATTCTTCCATGGCAAATTTGCACTTATTCCTGTTGAGCCTAATGCCTACTTTATCAAATCTTTGTAAGACTTTTCTAAGCCTTTCTTCTAGTTTTTGTCTATCTTTGGCGTAAACTACGACATCGTCCAAGTAACAAATTACACCTTTCAAATCAAGCAAAATTGAATCCATTCCTTTCTGATATGCCTCTGGAGCACTTGGTAGACCAAAAGGAACTTTACAAAATCTGTAACAACCACGGTGCGTGATGAAAGTTGTAAGGGGTCTTGATTGAGGGTCTAAGTCAACCTGCCAAAACCCTTTTTTTGCATCCAGCTTTGCAAATACTTTAGCACCTTTAAGGGCATGTAACATATTGTCAATTGTAGGAATTGGATGTCTTTCTCTCAATATTGCTTTATTCACTTCCCGAAGGTCTATGCATAGTCTAATTTCCTCACTATCCCTTTTTGGAACAACTATTATGTTAGAAACCCATTCAGAACCTTGATGCACTTCTTCAATGATTCCATTCTCTAGCATCTTATCAAGCTCTTGATTTACTGCTTCTACCATTGCATAAGGTATACGACGGCATCTCTGGGCAATGGGCCTATAGTTGTCTTTCAATGTCACTTTATGACTATAGCCTTTTATAGTTCCAAGTCCATGGAAAAGATGTTCATGTTCTTGAACAAGAGTTTCTATATTAGTAGACATTGATTCATTTACATGATTTACCCTTTTAATTATACCTAGTTCAAAACTAGCCTTGCCTCCCAACAAAGATTCAACTTTTTTATCAATCACATAAATTTCTTCTGAAACTGAATTTTCTTTCCAAGAAATCACAGCATTGAAATAACCATAACATGGAAGAGGTCTATCTTGACCATAGGCAAAAAAGGTTCGGGTGGTGTCATGTAATTTTGGCATAATTTTATGGCCATATAATTCAAGCATCTTATTATAGCTTATGAAAGTTCTATCACTCCCTGTATCAATTATCATATTTATTTCACTACCATCTATTTGCACTTTTTCTTTATTTTCAGCACCTGTATAGTAGGTATATTCATCTGAACTTTCACCTACTTCAGTCTTATTTTCTTCTTGTATGGTCTTAACTTTAGTTTGATTGAAACTTTTGTGGTTTCTATTATTATTTTGATTTGGGCGGTTCCTGCAAGCTCTAAAAAGATGTCCTAATTTATTACAATATGAACAAGTCATTTTTTTAGCACCACATTCTTGTGCTGAATGTGTATCTAATCCACAGCGATAACATTTAGGCTTTGAGGCACCTGAAAATGATGGGGTACCTTGATTAGTGAATCTACCTTTGTTGAAATTATTAGCATTATAGTACTTTTTAGGTTTATTTTGAACTCTATTTAGTGTTTGATCATTTTGAGGTTCAAGAAGTCTAATTTCCTTTCTAGAAATTTCTAACATTCTAGCAATATCAATGGTTTTTGAAGTGTCAAATTTTCTTGTTGCAACAATTTTTTCTTTAAGTTTTTTGCTGTTACATTTTTCAATTATTTGGTCTCTTATCATATCAGCTTCTAAATTCCCAAATTCACAAGATTTAGAAAGCTCTCTTAAAGAAATTAGGTAGTTGTCGATCGATTCATCATCTTTCTGGACTCTTTGTCTAAATTTAAATCTCTCAGTGACCACATTTTTATGAGGTGTGAAATATTTATCTAAAGCCATTTTAGTTTGTTCATAATTTTCCTTTTCATCTGGCAAGTTGAAAAATATACGCTGTACATTTGGCCCTAAACAATGCAATAGAGTTGCTCTCTTAATTTCATCCGATTTTTTTGAAATTCCAGATGCTATTTCAAAAATGGCATAGGATTCCATCCATTGCTTATATTCCGCAAATAAATTGCTTGCATTCATTTTCATGGCTAAAGGTGGCGTCAGGTTGGCTGCCATACTTGTTTTTTTTTTTTTGTTTTTTTTAGGGCTACAGTTATATTTTCAAATTCTCGTCGCCAATTTATGTTGTATAGTTATTATTTAATTAAACATTACTCACCAGATGAAATTATTATTACAAATTATTTATTACACTTTATATTTATATTTTTACATCAACACGTTGTTTACATTATACATCGTATTTTATTGTTTATGATGATGATCTATAATATATTTTAAAACACAGAATACTACAGGGATGAAATATTAGTACTTTACATTTTTAAGGCAGACGAATGTTAAAGAATTCCGTTATTTATAGCAGAAGATATATATATAAATTATATCATTTAAATATAATTATAGTGATTAATTATAGATATTCGTATCTACTTGTAATATATGTAGATAAAGCATTTTTTCAGATATCTTTTCTGATATTTTATTTAAAATACATCAAGATTATACAAAAATATGATGATACAAGATTCTGTTAATTTAATAAAAGGCTCTATTATAATTGCGAATTAAAAATAAAATTATATCTTCATATGGATAGTTTTTAAATTTATGTCATTAAATCTAAATTCGTATTATTGAAATATATTTTTCACCTTAACCTAAAAATTAATCCAATTTATTTTTCAAAGGCTATTTGAGCTATATAATTTCCTCTATTTCATTTCAACATTTTGAAATTTCATAAAATGTCTCTTGTGAAGAGCTATATCAACGATATTTTAAAAATATAATTCCAATGAGTACAAATCTCATCATTACTCTTCATAATTCACCCTTTCATACCTCATCCAAAAAGGTTAGAAATAGTCAATATTTCACCTTGAAATAAAATTTTAATTTTTCATTGAAAAGAAACTCATGCGGTGTAACTTCAAGTGTTGTTTTACAATCACAAGCCGCAGTGTATTATACAAATAAAAATGTTTTTTATTTTTTTGGAATTTGACCACAAGCCATAAAATGACCTATACAAAAGGCGCCTTCAATTTAGAAAGTTGACATGAAGCGTGGAAACCAATTAAATCACTCTGTATTTGCTTTTATATAAGAAAATATAGAATACAATTTTATTGCGCGCGCGCGCGTGTTTATTAAATTGAAAGATTTTAATATTTTATTAAAGAAATACATTGCTAAAATAATTAGCTGACATATGTAACAGAGAAAACGACATTCATTTTAAAGAAGTCGTTTGGAAAAATTTTAATTTAAAAGCAATTATCTAACCACCTTGTTAAAAATGGATATTTTCATTATTTTTGTTATCCTATTAAATTTGTTTCATTAAAATTAATATTGTGTAATCTAAAGGGTGAAAGATTTTAAACATTTTTATATATTTTCGCTGTATTAAAAGGGAAAATATGTAAATTCATTTTGTCGCTAATTATGTAACAAAACAAACAGAAGAACCTTTTGTTTAATCTTTTGGATATAAAGAATGTTTTATGCAAATATGAAATGACGTACTCTTTATAAGCAGACGATTGTCAGTTCTACAAAGAGATCAACAACTACAGCCAATCCTAAATTATAGATTTATTAAATTCAGAGGGACGAATAAAAGAACACCAATCAGACTTAAAAAAACTATAACCAAACATCCCTTTTAGTAGAATATGCTGTCAAAAAAATCATATTCCTGACTTCCAAAAAACTACAATAGTCCAAGAAAATATTTAAAATAAGCATGCCAGACTCTTTAGCAGTTTAGCAGAGGATATAAAGGGGGTAAATAGAAAAATATGCCTTAAATATATACACTATTTGTTCAAACCTAATTTAATCTTTTAATTTAATATCATTGATAACTCGCGCGCCAAGTAAACTGAATTAAATAAATTTGCATAGCTGTTTCTATGTAGATAACGTTTGTAAGTCTGGCGACAGGGTTAATGTCACAAGCGTGTGACAAGGGTTAAGCCTATTATAGCTGTCAAACTGGTCATTTCCCACATGTCAACGTCTATTAAATGGTTTGACATTTTCCTCTCCTTTTTCCTTCTTATTTTCTGCCTTATTTTACCGTCTCAATTTCTGGGTCTTCTCAACAGAGAATAGTCTCTCTCTAAAGCCGTTTAAATAAGGGATTCCCCCTAAATGATATTGGACATTCTTTGTCAGTTTATATGATATTCAGCAAGTCCTTTCGTCCAGTGCTGTTATGTTTCTCATTCAGTTCATCAGGTCAATTCTTCTTTATTTTCTCTGATCTTTAGCATGCCCTTGCGTCCTGTGTTGCGATGTTTCTCATCCAGTCCACTAATCCAATTCTTCCTCTTCAGTTTCTCTGATCTTCAGCAAGTCCTTGTGTTCAGTGTTTCCATGCTTCTCATCCAGTCAATCAGCCTAATTATTCCTTTGTTTCTCGGATCTTCAGTGGGTTATTTTGTCCAGTGTTTTCCTGCTTCTTAACTAGTCCATCAGTCTAATTCTTCTTCAATTACTCTGTTCTTTAGCAGGTTCTTGAGTCCAATGTTGTTATGCTTATCAACCAGTCAATCAGCCTAATTATTCCTTTGTTTCTTTGATCTTCAGTGGGTCTTTTTGTCCAGTGTTTTCCTGCTTCTTAACTAGTCCATCAGTTTAATTCTTCTTCAATTTATCTGCTCTTTGTCAGGTCCTTTCGTCCAGTGCTGTAATTCTTCTTAACTTGTTCATCAGTTCAATTCTTCTTATTATTCTACAGTTTCTCTGATCGTTGTCATGTCCTTGCGTCCTGTGTTGCGATGTTTCTCATCCAGTCCACTAATCCAATTCTTCCTCTTCAGTTGCTCTGATCTTCAGCAAGTCAGTGTTTCCATGCTTCTCAACTATTCCATCAGTCCAGTTCTTTTTCTTCAGTTTCTATGATCTTTTAGGTCCTTCATCCTGTGTTGTGATGCTTCTCATCCAGTCCTCCAATCTAATTCTTCCTCTTCAGTTTCTCTGATCTTCAGTAGGTCTTTGAGTCCAATGTTGCCATGTTTCTCATCCAGTCCACCAATCTAATTCTTCCTCTTCAGTTTCTCTGATCTTCAGTAGGTCCTTGTGTTCAGTGTTTTCATGCTTCTCAACTATTCCATCAGTCCAGTTCTTTTTCTTCAGTTTCTATGATCTTTTTAGGTCCTTCATCCAATGTTGGGATGCTTGTCATCCAGTCCACCAATCTAATTCTTCCTCTTCAGTTTCTCTGATCTTCAGTAGGACTTTGCGTCCAGTGATGCAATGCTTCTCACACTTCTTAAGTCTAAATTTTCTTCTACAGTTTCTCTACATCAGGTTCTTTCGTCCAATGATTCCATGCTTCTCATCCAGTCCTTCAATTCCAATTCTCCTTCATCTTCAGCTTCTCTGATCTTCAGTAAGTCTTTGCGTCCAGTGATGCCATATTTCTTAACCAATCCGTCAATCCAATTCTTCAGTTTCTCTTCAGCAGCTTTATCTCCAGCAATTACATTTAAATTATCATCAAATCAAATTAATAACTCTACTGTCCTAAAATCTTATATCCATAGTTTTCTTAAATAACATTTCTAAGATTCCATCCTTCAGTGTAGCATATAAATAGACATAGACATCAAAAAAGCCCCTTGGGTTGACAGTATAAGTAATAACATGATCAAAAGTGCCCTTCCAAAATTTTTCCATTATTATGCGATTTATTTAATAAATGCATTCACTTCGGATATTATCCAGATAGATGGAAAGAGGCAGCTCTCAGGATAATTTCAAAACCTCACAAAACGAATTTAGAATTAGTAAAGAGTTATTGACCTATTTCATTAATTTCTAACTTATCAAAAATATTAGAAAAAATTTTGAAAACTAAAATATACGAATACTTTGAAAAAAATGATCTCCTTAGCCCCAGACAACATGGTTTCTTGAAGAATAAGTCAACAACAACCTGTTTGAAAGAAATCACAAAGATCATAATGGAACACAGACAGAAACAACTAGTTACGCTGATTGCAATTGATATACAAGGAGCGTTTGATAATACATGGTGGCCAGCCTTGTTTAAAATATTAGACGAAGACAATTTACCAGTTGAATTGATCAAAATTTTACGTTCTTTTTTGAAAAATAGAAAAACGATTTTCAAGTATAATAATATGAAAGTTTCAAAGATATTAACAAAGGGCTGTCCTCAGGGTGGACCATTGTCTCCGTTGTTATGGCTGATATATTTAAATGATCTGCTAACTAATTTGCAATCACCAAACTCTGAAATCATTTGCTATGCTGATGATGTAACTATTATATGTTGGAATAATGGGTTAACAAATCTAAAAAAGTCTATTGAGTTTAATTTGGAAAAGATAGATCAATGGTGTAATGATAATAAGCTAAATATCAATCTTGATCAAACTAGTATTTTACACTTGCACAATAAAGACAAAATTTCAATTAATTTTAGAGACAATATTATTGTGCCCGTAGAAGAAATTAAAATTCTTGGAATTACGATTGCGAATCATAGATGGAAAAACAAATTGAATTTTGGCCCTCACCTTAACATTATACTAAACAAAACCCAAAGATTAAAAAGCCTTCTTTTTTCAATATGTGGAAAATCTTGGGGTCTTAGCACCCAAAAAAGGCTTACACTTTATAAATCTATAATAAGACCAACGTTAACTTACGGAACAGAAATATGGTTTCAATTTATTAGCAAAAAATATAAGTACAAACTGAACTCAATGCAATATCAAATTCTGCTATGGTGTACCCAAACATATAAAACAACCAGTTATAACTGTGTTCACACCTTAGCCAATATTCCTTTGATCACTTATTATATGAAATCTAGAATTATAGGTTATGAGTTGAATAATTTATCAACAGAAGATAAACAATTTTATGATTTGTATATTCCAGTTATACTCAAAGATTTCATTATATCAAGGATTAATTTAATGAAAAAGAATACTAATCAAACATTTCAAAGTTTCTTTCCTTATGAAATTCCGAAATATTTTCGACCAAACTATTATAATTCACAATTTATCACAGATCATGGAAATTTCAGGTTTTTTCTTAAGAAAATTCAGGCTGTGCAAGATTCGACATGTTTCTGTGGATTGGGGGAACAAACTTCAATACATCTCTTGCTAGAGTGCCCTGTCTTTCAAGATTACAGAGTCAACAACGATTTAATAGCTTTAGGCCCTATTGATTTAATTTCAAATAAGGACACATATATAAAATTTAATTTCCTTTGTAAATATATTTTGGATTTCATTAAGAAAAATGGTCTTTGATGTAACGATCTCAAGGAAATATGGGACATATTATATGGTTGTAAACAATATATAGGTGTATGTGTGTGTATATATGTATATATTTTAAATTTAATGATGTAACTGTAAATAAAATTCAAAGAATATCTCTATATATGTAAATAATATTTATGAATCTTTCTAAGTAACTTTCTGTGTATCTTTCCATGTTGAATATTTTCTTTGTTATATTTGTATGTACATTTAGCGCAAGTGTCCCTAGGGTGACATAGCGTTTTGAATTGAAATAAATAAATAAATATAAAAGCAGAATGACCCTAAACAGTATTAGAGCTCTAAAGAAGCGGTCTGGTGGATTAAATTGGTGAAACTGCTGGGAGGGTTCACTACTGATGAGCCAAGCCCCCCTCCCAATATTTCTTCACCTCAATAAGGACAGTAGAAGTTTGATTTATTTGTGAAAAGAAACATTCGCGTCTTAATGTTTTCATTTGTCATATATAGATGGCGCGTTATTGCTTTGTATATATATATATATATATGTTGATCTATTATAAACAATTATATGAATATAATATTTGCATATCTTAGATTTGCATAATTAATACCTATTTTTATATATAGCAATGGTTAAAATAATGTGTAGTTAACGAATGCTAGTTAAGAGTTTCTATTGATACTGCTTCTTGACAGCTCTAATATAAATTGTATTAAAGAACTGGAAATATAAAAATAGGTATTTTTGTCTGATAAGATAGCTGTTCTTTATATAACAGTAGGTTACCATGTTAGTAGATATGTAAATTAGTAAAATATGGCATATGGTATAAAGTGGGCAAAACGGAAAACAAATGATATACTAAAGGCTCAGATTGGCTATGATATTTCTGAATAGAGAGAAATGATTACTTTTTCAACCTAGAGATGGCGTTGATAAAACAATATTCTGATTCCTAACGTGTGATTTGTCGACCAATGGGAGTTTGGTGCTATTCTCGAATGCTATTGGCCATCTGGAGCGGATTTCCGGAGATTAACACCGACAGGAAATGGAACTCGGCTTGTTCCCCGGACCTAACGCCATGAGGGATCTCCTTTCGTCACCCTTTTTTTTTTTGTCTCTTTGTCGTTTTCTTAATTGAATATAGATGTCTAATATCCAAGGTTTATAGGATATAAAGTCTCTAAGGACTTGGTTTTGGAAACTGGATATCTCAACATTTCTTAATTCTTCTGTTCAATTGATGATGTACCCTCTCTACCATGGATATATATTTTGTAAAAAATGATTTTCTGCTGATTTTGATTATCTTGAGGATTATGCTATGGTATAATGCAGTCGTGGTTAAAATCTTGAAAGTATAATAATAAAAATGGTTTTGATCGGAGATTTCTTTATTTGAGCTTAAGGAATATATATAAAAACATAATTTGATAAAAGTACTGCCTGGCTTAAGGCGTAAGAATAAAAAAAATGAAATACTTATTTACATAATGTACAAAGGTTTTGAGCTGGTCATCAGGGAAAAACAACAATTAGTTTTTATAGGGGAAGCGTGACCTCTGGCGGTCGATTTAGCAGAGTATTTGAATCTATGAAATATAATTTTAAATTTTGAAAATAGAGCAAACCATATTTAATTCATTAGATGATAAAAAGGCATATATTGGATTTAATAAAAGATTTAATCTATCAAAAATAAATATTTTATTAAATCCAATATATGTCTTTTTATTATCTAATAATTTTAAATAAAATAATATTTTAATATAACATATATATATTGTAGCGAGTATTTATTATTTTACAAGCATTTATTATTTTACATTAGTATTGACAGAGTATCATTTTTTTATGTTTATATTTTACTACTCTGTAAACTTCCCTCATTCCTTATCTTTTGTTTATCTTTCATAGTTTGTTCTTATCTTAAATAAATTGCTGTGTTATCCTGAAGTTTGTATTACCTAATTTTCCACGTGGCAATATATGCTTCTGTTCAATTAATGAGAAGAGAGATGTACAAGGGATGTACCTATAACTCTAAATTGCTAGCTGATTGACAAGGCTTCGCCTTGAATATACCGGAGTGAAGGTTTCTACAACAAATATTGTCTTATGATGCATTATCGTGCCATCTATTATGGAAAATTAAAACTATTTTAGACGCGTTTGATTCAAATTATTATAAGAATATTCTCTTAAAAATGTTAATTGTCATGATTAAAGTTCTAAATTATGATTCACTAGCGCGCCATCTGTTATGAAAATTCGAAACTATTTAAGATTCTTTTTGAAATTAAACATTTTCTACTTCCCTTACTAATATATTACTAATTATTAATGGTAATTGTCACAGTAGGCATAGACTCATGTGCATATTTTCAAGTCTAATTTATATTTTTTTTTATTTTAGATATCGACATATGCAGAATTTTATAGTTACACCCATACCTCGCTTTGCGTCGGGGTTACGTTCCAAAAAAAACCACGACGCAAATTGAAACGACCCAAAGTGAAAATATGTGAAGGCGCAATCAAAAACAAAGGTGTTGCCATATTTTAGGGAAAATATTTTCAAAAAAATATTAAAGACTCGAATCCAAAACAACGCAACTTCGAAAATCTAACGACGCACAGTGAAAATCAGTAAAATTTAAGCAGCGACGCAACTTCGAAAAAAACGCAAAGCGAGGTATTGTTGTATATGTATATACTAGCCGAATGACCCGGGCATCTCCCGTGTTTTAATTTAGACACGTGGACCTGTTGGATCATTAACGCCCGTGTTTTACCCGATTGAATGTTTTTATTCAAATACTTTTTGTTATAATTATAAATTGGCGCCTTAAATAAATGCATATATTAGTTAATAACTATAGCCTATGTGCTTTATCTGTCTATGTACTCATGGCTTCCGTAGGCGTCTCTTACTGGGAAAAAGAAAGAGAGGATTCCATTTAGTTATTAACTAATATATGCATTTATTTAAGGAGCGACCCGCTCCAACACAATAGTTACAAAAACCAAAAAGCGAGTGGGGGGGGGCATGATGGGGGGGGGGGGGGGGGCAAAGGTGGCGTGATCGTAGCCAACCAATAGGAGAGCGCCATTCCAAAAAAAAAAAGCAAACGGTGACAGAGATGAAGAATCATTAAGAACGCATGACGCTCGTAACTGTATATAGAATTGTTGGCCACGGAGAAGATAATTAGAAAGAACAGCTCGCTGACTGGCGTGTGAGAAGACATCACGTGATTTTGTGCTAAACATATCAAAATAAACAAAGTGTGTTTTTCCTGGCGGAAATCTTTGATATGCTGATAGATAGGAAGTATGAACAGATAAACATATTTCAATTCAAATATCAATTGGAAGAATTCTCTAAAAAATAATTGATATATATTTTTCAAAACGTCAATCTACTTATATAATTGCCTTATTCTGTCTGAAGCTCACGGATAGAATGCGCGCCCATTGGCTGCCGGCGAACATGTGTCCTCCCTGCCCCCTCTAGACAACCCTGTTATCAGCAGTGTGTTACATCCACCTGTCAACCCTGTTATCGGCTGTGTGATACATACACCTGTCTATACAGACCACCCTGTCTATAGCGACCACCCAAGACAACGCTTTTAAAATATATTCGCACTCGGGTAAAACCCGGGCGTTGCCCGGGCCATTCGTCTAGTTGTACTAATAATTGATTCAGTAGTTTTGATATGGAAGAGTATAACAAACATTTATTAAATCTTTCATTTCTATTTATAAGGATATACAAATAGAATATTACCCGGTACTTGAAATTTATCTCATAAATATGTGTGTAAAAATGTTACAAAAGTGGAATCGTACTTGAATCGGGTAGATAAATTAAGAAAAAGGCATCCCCTTGATCGTACAGCTAAATTTTTCTGATGGCTTACGCCATCTATCGGAATAAAGTTGAAATAATATGAATATATATATCGAGAGACGTCACAATATGCAAATATAGCGACATGGTTGCATAAAGGAAACATCAAAAAGTATATATATGTTATATTAAAATATTATTTCATTTAAAAATATATTTCATAGATTCAAATATTCTGTTTATATCTACCACCAGATGTCGGGAATTTCCCTATATAAAACCGATTGTTGTTGTTTCCCGATGGCCGGCTCAAAACTTTGTACATGATGTAAATAACTTTTGTTTTTCCTTGTTCTACTCGCCTTAAGCCAGGCGGTACTTTTACCAAATTATGTTTCTCATATATATCCCATAAGCTCAATTAAAGCTATTTTTAATAACTAATTTTATTTAATTTTAACCACGACTGCATCACCATAGCAAAATCCTCAAGACATTCAAAAATCAAGCAGAAATTCTTATCATTTTTTTTATATATAACATATATAAAATCAGAAGACAAACCTCATGTTAACTATATCTAACTATCTAAACCAACAATTTTAAGATTGTATAACTAGTAATTTCCTGAAGTATATATCTAGTTAACTACGCAGTGTAGCGGATCTGGTTATGTAAGGTGAAGATTATCTTAACCCGATTAGTTAAGTTAGGTTTCTCCTCCAGTAGTTAGGGAGAATATTTGGAATATCTTGTCTCTCTAACTAATTAAATAGTGTCTCCATAATTAGGGAAAGGTACTGGTTTCGTGGTTGTTTATTTATATAGTAGGTTGTTGCATTAGCGCGACATATGTTATGAAAATTCGAAACTATTATAGACGCGTATGATTCTTTTTTTTATATATAAAGAATTTCTACTGCCCTTACTGCAATGGAAAATTTAATAGGAGAGCCTGGCTCATCAGTAATAAACCCTCCCAGAGCGGTTTCGCCAGTTTAATCTACCATACCGCTGTTATATTGTATTTTTCGGTTTTCCTTTTATAGTGATACTGTTGCTAGACTCTTGGAATGGGTATTTTAGATGAACTATGGACATAAGCTTTGAGGACAGCAGAATTACATACAATGTTGTTGTTTTATAATGCTTCATATTACTATTGTTGCTTTTGTGGTATGGAGGAACAAACCTCAAGACATCTACTGATCTATTGCCCAGCATTTCAAGATTATAGAGTAAAGAATGAATTAGTTGTTTGTGAACTTAACGATTTGATTTCCGATAAAAAAAAATCATATTTAAAGTTGAATTCATTTTGTAAATACATTCAAAATATTCTACAAAATCTGGATCTCTAATGTTTTCATGCGTTGAATAATGTAAATAACTTATGTAAATAAACTTTTCTCCTTGTTTGGCGCAAGTATCCCTTGCGGGATATAGCGCTTTGGAAATAAAATAATTGTAATTGAATGATGGATTAGCGCGCCATCTGTTTTAAGAGAGAGAGAGAAATTTGAAATATTTCAAAATATTTCTTTTCAGAATAAAACAATTTTCTACTACCCTTAATCTCTTTATTTCATTTCCGAGATGTCAGCTTCAGTATCGATATAAAGGCAAAACATCATATTTCAATATTAAAGCGGTATGGTAGATTAAACTGGCGAAACTGCTGGTAGGGTTCACCAATGATGAGCTAGGCCATCCCATTAATTTACCATTGCAGTAAAGACATTATGGAAAATTGTTTGATTTTGAAAAGAAACATATGTGTCAAATATTTTAAATTTCTTATTAATGTTGTGTTATTTGTTTGTTGTTTCTGCTTTTCTCTCATCATTATTTGTTAAACATGACACAGTGTTCTATGTGGGCGATTTAAATAATCTAATAAAGATTCCATAGCCTGAAACCATGGTATAAATGTGGTTGACTTTTGTCTGAATTTGACAAAAATGGTGTTGTGGAACATTCTTTATTATCACCATTACATTTTGTACTAGGGTATTAAACCCCTATTTTTGTTCTTGTTGTTTTGAAGGATACAGAGGTTGTTCACACTTGGTTATCGCGTGTGTGTTCAATAAATGTCACTGTAATATATTTCAGAGTTATTGTCTGAATCCCGATATACATGGTAAAAGGTACAACTTCCTTAAGTTTTGTCTATGAGTGTATCTTTCAGAGTTATTGTCTGAATCTCGATATACATGGTAAAAGGTACAACTTCCTTAAGTTTTGTCCATGAGTGTATCTTTCAGAGTTATTGTCTGAATCTCGATATACATGGTAAAAGGTACAACTTCCTTAAGTTTTGTCCATGAGTGTATCTTTCAGAGTTATTGTCTGAATCCCGATATACATGGTAAAATGTACAACTTCCATTTGTCCATGATTGTATCTTTCAGAGTTATTGTCTGAATCCCGATATACATGGTAAAATGTACAACTTCCATTTGTCCATGAGTGTATATTTCAGAGTTATTGTCTGAATCCCGATATACATGGTAAAATGTACAACTTCCATTTGTCCATGATTGTATCTTTCAGAGTTAATGTCTGAATCCCGATATACATGGTAAAATGTACAACTTCCATTTGTCCATGATTGTATCTTTCAGAGTTATTGTCTGAATCCCGATATACATGGTAAAATGTACAACTTCCATTTGTCCATGATTGTATCTTTCAGAGTTATTGTTTGAATCCCGATATACATGGTAAAATGTACAACTTCCATTTGTCCATGAGTGTATCTTTCAGAGTTATTGTCTGAATCCCGATATACATGGTAAAATGTACAACTTCCATTTGTCCATGAGTGTATCTTTCAGAGTTATTGTCTGAATTCCGATATACATGGTAAAATGTACAACTTCCATTTGTCCATGATTGTATCTTTCAGAGTTATTGTCTAAATCCCGATATACATGGTAAAATGTACAATTTCCATTTGTCCATGAGTGTATATTTCAGAGTTATTGTCTGAATCCCGATATACATGGTAAAATGTACAACTTCAATTTGTCCATGATTGTATCTTTCAGAGTTATTGTCTGAATTCCGATATACATGGTAAAATGTACAACTTCCATTTGTCCATGATTGTATCTTTCAGAGTTATTGTCTGAATCCCGATATACATGGTAAAATGTACAACTTCCATTTGTCCATGATTGTATCTTTCAGAGTTATTGTCTGAATCCCGATATACATGGTAAAATGTACAACTTCCATTTGTCCATGAGTGTATCTTTCAGAGTTATTGTCTGAATCCCGATATACATGGTAAAATGTACAACTTCCATTTGTCCATGATTGTATCTTTCAGAGTTATTGTCTGAATTCCGATATACATGGTAAAATGTACAACTTCCATTTGTCCATGATTGTATCTTTCAGAGTTATTGTCTAAATCCCGATATACATGGTAAAATATACAATTTCCATTTGTCCATGAGTGTATATTTCAGAGTTATTGTCTGAATCCCGATATACATGGTAAAATGTACAACTTCAATTTGTCCATGATTGTATCTTTCAGAGTTTTTGTCTGATCCCGATATACATGGTAAAATGTACAACTTCCATTTGTCCATGAGTGTATCTTTCAGAGTTATCGTCTGAATCCCGATATACATGGTAACATGTGTTGGCTTCCGTAGGCGTTTCTTACTGGGAAAAAGAAAGAGAGGATCCAATGAAATAATTTAGTAGCGTTTATTAGAACAAAATCATAATAGTGAACAACACATATAACAGAGAGTACCGTCGTCTTCCGGGTATTCCTTCTACTGGGGAGCTCGGATTCTATATTCTGTGCGTTTATAATCTGTTTATCTGTGGCTCTCTGGTCGGGATGGCGCCTACATTCGGCCATTCCTGGATTTCAATCGTCCTCGATTGAACCTTGCGTTGCAGGAACGTCGTGGGTTGCGTCGGGGGTATCTTCTACTTCTGGCTCCTCGTCCGGACTTTCTTCTGTAGCTGTAGTCGTTAATTCTATTTTGTTCTCCTACTGTCCTATCACACGGGTCCTTTCGAAAGATCTGGATCAGGTCTCTCAATTCAGGGTCGGAATGCTGAATCATCAAGATTTGTTCTTCCAGTGTGATTGTGAGGCACACTTCAAGGTTTTTCTCCACGATTTCCTCCATCGTGTCTCTAGGGTCGTCGACTGGAGCTCTACTCATTCCGTCTACGTGGGCCATCTTCTCCCCTGGTTTATGTCGAATTTCGAAATCGTATTCCTGAATCAGATTGTACCATCGCGCTATCTGAGGATTTGTAGTCTTCTTCGCGTTCATGTAGACCAGTGCTTGGCAATCTGTAACCACTGTAAACTTGATTCCTACGAGGAACTGACGTAGTCGATCCAAGGTCCACACTATCGCCATCAGCTCCAATTTGCTTGAGTGGTACATCTTCTCGGCCTCTGTTGTCTTCTTGCTCACACAGTAGACCAAGCGCCATTTGCAGTCTTCGTCCATCTGTAGCACCATTCCTGCTAATCCCTCAGCACTCGCATCGCAATGTACTTCTGTCTTGAGTTCAGGGTTGTAATGAGCTAGTACCGGATATTCGACCAGATCCTTTCGTAGTCCTCCAAATGACCTTCGCTGTTCTTCCTTCCATTCAAATTGTGAACCTTTCTTCGTAAGTCTGCTTAGCGGTTCTGCTTTCCTCGCGAAGTCCTTTACAAATCGTCTGAAGAAGTTCGTCAGTCCCAGAAAGCGTCGTATGTCGTGGACATTCTTGGGTTCTGGAAATTCTTCTATCGCCTTGATCTTTCTTGGGCCTGGCTTAAGTCCGCCTGTACTGATGACATACCCTAAGAACTCAACTTCCCTCCTTCCGAACTCACATTTGGAGGGTTTCAGTGTCAACTTCGCTGATCTTATTCTTTCGAGGACTTCCCTCAACCTTTCGATCATCTCCCGCCAATCTTTTGCCGGGATAATCACGTCGTCGAGATAGCAGAATGCCTTCTTGTTCAGCAGCGGACCTAGGACAGTGTGCATCAGTCTTTGGAATTCAGCTGGTGCGTTGGCGAGTCCAAAAATCATCCTTTCGAATTGACCTGTATCATCTGGGGTGATGAATGCTGTCTTTAATTTTGCCTTATCGGTCAGTGGTATCTGCAAATATCCATGCGCCAGATCCAGAGTGGTGAAGAATTTCGCATTCCTTAGGCCTTCCAGAAGGTCGTCTATCCTTGGTAATGGGAACTTGTCCTTAACTGTTTGAATGTTGAGTCTCCTATAATCTACCACCAGACGATGATCTCCAGTTTTCTTCCTCACAAGTAGGACGGGACTAGCGTAGGGTGATCTAGTTTCCGTGACTATTCCATTGTCCTTCCACTCTCTGACAATCTCCCTGATTGCTTCGCGTTCACTTGCAGTCGTCTTATACGGTCTCAGACAGACTGGCTTGCTTCCATCAACCTCCTTAATGTCCATCTTGGTGACATCGGTGCACCCTAATTCCTCCATGCCAAGAGCGAAACAGTCTCTATACTCGTTTACTACATCTAGGATTTCTTGTCTCTCTTTCGAAGTCAGAGAATGATTGACGTTGATGTCCTCAGGCAGTATGGGGCGCTTACGTTTCATTTGGTCTTGTCCTTCCCTCTTCTCTTCATTTTTAGTCTGAAACGAATCCTCTGCGACGTCCAGGTTAACAACAATATCATCAAGGTTCAGTAGTTCAACCCGCCCTACACATTGGTTCTTCCTTACTCTCAACTTGCCCTTGCCAGCTGAGATGATGGGTACGGTCGTCTTTCCGTCGACCACTTCCAATAGGGAATCGACACAGGCGTCATCTACTCCTGTGAACAATACATGTCCGTCCTTTACCTCGTCTGTGATTGCACTTGTAAAGTTAATGGAGTCGCTCTCCAACTGAACAGTTTCGGTTGCTCTCAGTTCGATGCGACGCGACTTGATTTCTTCTTGCAGATTAGCAAACGGAAATTCGGATGAATAGCCAATATGCAAGTTTTTACCAATTCTGGCGAAGGATATGTAGGGCAGATCTGTCCATGTTCTTCCAATTAATAGGTCATAGGGTTGGGCATCATCGTTGACAATGAATACAGCGATTTCTTTTCCGACTACGCCATCAATCTCCAGGTCAACTGTCGTCTTCCCAACGGTCCTGGCAGCTGGTGCGGTCTGGTTACCGATGCCGTACAGACTAGTCGAGTCTGGTTCGATGTCGACGCTGATCCTCCTTGCGACCGATTCTCTCATTAGACAACTGCTGCTCCCGGTGTCTATCATTGCCTTCACGGTTTCCTTGTTGTCGATCTTGACATCCTTCAAATATACATCTGGCGGGACAGTCTCCAGTCCTTCGACTTCCAGGTTGGCTACTTTTAGTCCTTCTTTGGGTCTTGTGCAATTCCTTTCCTTGTGTCCCGTTTGACCGCATCCTCGGCATGTCAACGTAGTCCTGGGTGCTGGGCAGTCTCTGGCAATGTGTCCAAACTGATTGCAGTTGAAGCACTTCGGTTCTCCCTTGTCGTTTCTGATTGCACGGTTGACCATTCTCCTCGAGGTGTTAGGATACTTTTCACTGATTTCGTTCCTTGCAGCCTCTCTACTCGAAACATTCGTTCCTTGTTCAGTCTCTTTAACTTCGCTTCGGTTGGGAAATCTCGCAGATTTCTGCTGAAACGACGGTGGTGTGGTGTGTTTCGAATTCCAATGCGGAGGTCCCATCTCGGTGCGAACATTTTCGTACTCGTCCAGTTTGTCCGCCAACTCATCTGGGTTGTTTAACTTGGTCCAATCGTCAATGAGATGATTACGCAGCACATTTGGAACTTTTTTCTTTAGCTGGTTAGTGACGGACAAATCCTTTAGGGCGTCGAAATTTTCCACGTTCATTCCTTCGATCCATTCGTTGAAATATCCTCGCAATTCGAAAGCGAAGTCTCTCCAGGAACCCTTTTGAGATCTCTCGTGCTTCTCGAATTTTTGTCTGAATTGTTCGGGGCTCAACTTGTACCGTTTTAGGAGCAACCTTTTCACGAACCTATAATCGCCGCTTTGTTCTTCTGTTTCCCGAGCGATTAATTGAGTCATTTCGTAAGGTAGCAATCCTAGGAGGCTGAACGCCCATTGGTCTTCATCCAATCCTAGTCGCTTTGCCTGTCTTTCGAAAAGAATTAGGTAAAAACTCAAATCATTGTCCTTCGACTCGTACTTGGGCATCAGTTTACGTATCTCGTAATGTGCGTCATTGCTGGTACTTCGAGACGTATCGTTGTTTCCGCGTGTAGTCTGGATGCGCAGCTTCTCAAGCTCGAATTCCATTACCATTTGTTCTTTTCGTTCGATTCGTTCCCGATCCTCGATTCGTTCCCGTTCTATACGTTCTGCTTGCTCTGTTTGTGCTGTTTGTTCCATTCGCTCCCGTTCTGCTCGTTCTGTTTGTTCCCGTTCCTCGATCAGAGTCTCCAACAGTTGCTTTGCGAATTCTTCTTCGTAAGATTGACTATTCAGGATAAGGCGTTTTAAGTCGACGATCCTGCTCTCTGGCGGTACTACCTCGCCGAGTTCATACGCCAACTTGCTCAAATCGCATTTCCTTACTTTCGCTAAGTAAGTCATGTTTTTCAAAAGGAAAAGTAAACAAGGCAAAGTTTTTTTTTTTAAATAAACAAATAAACTGACTAAACCAGATACGTACTGTTTCAATTATTTCTTTCAACGAAATCAACTTTTCTTTGGTAATTTTGAGACAATACCTTTTTTTTTTCTTTTTACCGCGATACTTTGCGATAATACTTTTTATTTGTTTCTTCAATTTACTTTAAAAATACTTTCTTTAGAATACTTTACTTTACTTTAAAATACTTTCTTTAGAATACTGTACTTTACTTTAAAATACTTTCTTTAAAATACTTCACTTTACTTTAAAATACTTTCTTTAAAATACTTCACTTTACTTTAAAATACTTTCTTTAAAATACTTCACTTTAAAATACTTCACTTTACTTTAAAATGCTTACTTTAAAATACTTCACTTTACTTTAAAATACTTTCTTTAAAATACTTCACTTTAAAATACTTCGCTTTACTTTAAAATGCTTACTTTAAAATACTTCACTTTACTTTAAATTGCTTACTTTAAAATACTTTCTTATCGAGATGATTTTGCAATAATATTTTACCGAGGTGACTTGTAATAATACTTTTAGGAATAGGTAATTAAATTTCGTACATACCATGCAACTCCTCTTACGTTGATCGGTCACAGCGCCACGTCCTTCTCGTTTCCAAATTATTCCAGTGAATCTTCAATTTTCTTCAGGACTATCCCACTTCTGAATTTCTGTTGGCTTCCGTAGGCGTTTCTTACTGGGAAAAAGAAAGAGAGGATCCAATGAAATAATTTAGTAGCGTTTATTAGAACAAAATCATAATAGTGAACAACACATATAACAGAGAGTACCGTCGTCTTCCGGGTATTCCTTCTACTGGGGAGCTCGGATTCTATATTCTGTGCGTTTATAATCTGTTTATCTGTGGCTCTCTGGTCGGGATGGCGCCTACACATGTACAACTTCAATTTGTCCATGATTGTATCTTTCAGAGTTATTGTCTGAATCCCGATATACATGGCAAAAGGTACAACTTCATTTTGTCTATGAGTGTATCTTTCAGAGTTATTGTCTGAATCTCGATATACATGATAAAAAGTACAACTTCCATTTGTCCATGAGTGTATCTTTCAGAGTTATTGTCTGAATCCCGATATACATGATAAAATGTACAACTTCCATTTGTCCATGAGCGTATCTTTCAGAGTTATTGTCTGAATCCCGATATACATGATAAAATGTACAACTTCCTTAAGTTTTGTCCATGAGTGTGTCTTTCAGAGTTATTGTCTGAATCCCGATATACATGGTGAAAGGTACAACTTCCTTAAGTTTTGTCCATGAGTGTGTCTTTCAGAGTTATTGTCTGAATCCCGATATACATGGTAAAATGTACAACTTCCTTAAGGTTTGTTCATGAGTGTAAAACAACGCATTTCGTTCATCAATCCAGTACAGAACATACTGTTGATGATAAATAATGTGAAACCACACCAAGTGTTTGTTTTTATATGTGTGTTTAATTATTGCATATGAAAAAATTAAGACGCGAATGTTTCTTTTACATATAAATCAAACTTCTACTGTCTTTACTGCAATTAAAAAATATTGGGAGAGCTTGGCTTATCAGTTGTGAACCCTCCCAGCAGTTTCACTAATTTAATCTACTAGACCGCTTCTTTAGAGCTCTAATACTGTATTGGATCATTCTGTTATTATATGCTACATTGAAGGATGGAATCTTAGAAATAATATTCAAGCAAACTATAGATATAAGCTTTTAAATGGTGTTTAATTATTGTTATTATAATGTAAAACATATTTGTTTTTTATTGTTATCGTTTCAAAAAACTTGTGTTGAGGATAAAAAATAAACCTCGTTTTTTAAATATTCGATTCATTTCCTACATTTAAAATATATTATAGTTAGGTACAATTTGGATTATAGATTATAAAGACAAGGTAATAAGACCAAATAAATAATGTGTGAGGTTTCAGTAACACCATTGTTACCATCTTCAGACAAAAGTACTGAATGAGAAAACATCACAGAATGCCTTTTTCATTACTATTTAAACACATGCTGTGGTATTTTCCTCATTCAGTACTTTCGTCTCATGATGGTAACAACGCTGTTACTGAAACGCCACACACTATTTATTCAACAACAACAACAACAAAAAGGGTTTTATTAGGCCCCATTGCCCTGTATGGATTCGCCATACAACAACAAAATAATACAGCAATTTTTTTTTCTCACATGGGGAATGTGCACGTGAACCTTTGTTTGAAATGGGATTTATTTACACATCTGTTCTAAAACTTTCCTCACTACTTCTTTTGTGTATGAATCTATTTACAATTTATCTGTAAAAATTATAGAGTTCTATTGCTATAATTTTCTTTTCTTAAATAGTTCTCAGCGTCTTCAGTGGGTTGCTAAATCTCCAGAAGGTGTTTTCTATATCTATGATATAGTGGGAGATTTCATCAGATATCATATTTCCACAAATCCTGCAGTGAATGTTTTCCTTTTTGATGATGAGAATATCTCTATCTAGAGTTGAAGTAATTCTAGTCCGTGCAATAAAGGCAATTTATTCACTAGGTCCTATTACCTTGCGTTTAAATATAAATTATTCTCAAAACCTGCTTTTTATTGTATTTATAATGCTTATTATTTTTAAATTTGTATATTATCTTTGCTATATATGTATTGTGTTTTAATGTTATTTTTGTGTAGTATTTTGATGTTTGTGTTTTTTTTTCCATATTGAAATCATAATATTCACATAGTTATTCGTTTAACTTTTTATTAATTGCAATTTGTTGTTTTTGAGGGTATTTTATATTTTCGATTTATGTTTTTCTCCTTTATGTTTTTTAATGAAATCAACATGTTATGTTTGTATGTCGTTTGCTAATGAATTATTATGTTTTGTTTCTTATCTTCTAGTTGTTTTGCTAACTTGCTAATGTTTTGGATAGCTGACTGCTTGTGTAATCGTTTGTTGTTTTGTCAGCGAGAGATTATTGACATGTGCTTTCAAAACCATCTGACACTCTTTTCCAGATTTATTCCTTCCTTGTCTAGACAGCGTTTTCTTCTTCTTATGTGTGTGTTGTGTGTGTGTGTGACATTACATATATATATATATATTTAATTAAAAAGGCATATATTGTATCAAAAAATTATTTATTTTACCAATATTTCAGCTGGCTGAACGCCAACCTTTATCAAGGTGTTATAACATTTTAAAGTGTGTCAACAATATATATATACAGTGGTACCTCGACATACGAGCGCCCCAACATACGAGTTTTTCGAGATACGAGCCGACGAGCAAGTGATTTTTTGCTTTGAGTTACGAGCGAAATTCGAGATACGAGTTCGGTTCGGTAGTGTTGAAGATATTAATCTGTGATTTTAAATGGGAATTTTCAATGGGGAAATTTGCTTCGAGATACGAGTAATTCAAGATACGAGCAAGGTTGCGGAACGAATTAAACTCGTATGTCGAGGTACCACTGTATATATATCACAGTTGAATATGTTAATATAATTACCTCTCTACATAGGAAATCGAAACTATTTTTGATGTGTATCATTCTTTTTTATGTATAACAATTATCTACTGCCCTCACTGCAATTATAATTTAATGGGTAGGCCTGACTCATCAGTGGTGAACCCTTACAGTGGTTTCGCCAGAGGCAATTTTGTTCACACTAGGTTTTCTCGTGTGTCTTCAATAAAGGTTACTGTAATCTCTTTTATCTGAATCCTGATACTAAAAGGTAAAACTTCCTTAAGTTTTGTCTGTCCACGAGTGTAGTACAGAGGTGATCATCCAGATCACAGATAGATATTTCATCTATTTTGACGGAAGAGAGTGTGTCTCTTTAATACGCTTGTGTTCTTAATTATCATTATTTGCTAATATTTGATGTATTCTGGCCATGATGGAGGGAAGATTATCATTTATTTCTGTAGATTATCATTTCTTTCTGAACTGTGGCAGCCACAGAACTTGTGTTACTTATATTGCTTTTTATCCTAAGCCACTATTTTACATAGAGATGTGTAAATAGGGAGATCAAATTGAACATTTCTCTGAAGATCTGATTGATATGAATGATGCTCTTTCTACTTTCATACACAATCCTGTGGATAACTGTGAGTGATGAGAGATATAAAAACTTGTTAATCTACACTCATGGACAAAATTTAAGGAAGTTATACCTTTCAGCATGTATATCGGTATTCAGACAATAACTCTGAAAGATACACTCATGGACAAAACTTAAGGAAGTTATACCTTTCAGCATGTATATCGGGATTCAGACAATAACTATGTAAGATATTACAGTGACCTTTATTGACGACACACGAGAAAACCAAGTGTGAACAAAAATGCCTCTGTCTCATCAAAAAAAAAAAAAACAGGTTATATCGAAGAATTTCTATTTCCTTAAATTTTGTCTATGAGTGTAGTGGCAGTATTGGATTGTTGGTCTTCTTCTTTTTCTTTACGCCGTTGGTAAAACTGTGGAGGACAAACTAGTTTAAGTAATGGAATGAGGGAGCTTGTCTATAAGGTATCTACAGTTATTAATTAGCCTCATTTTTGTCATTATTTTATTATTATTATTATCACACACACTAGTTAACCCTAGTTACACGTGGTACAGGCTATGATACCCAGGGTGAGTAATAGTTAGCGGCTGCTTTTACTGTAAGTTCACCACATTTCTACACATGTGGAAAGCAGTTCGACTTTACCACTTACAAATGTGCCAGTGCCCAGCTTGATCACTTTCACTCTCTCGTGGAGCTGGACTTTTGCAATAATCAGAGTGCATTGAAGCAATAATATTTCAGAAAATAGTGCCCATTGCGGGATTCGATCCTGGATCCTAGCTATCGAAAACAATGGTTTATATTACTCCTCAACTAGCCTCCTGTTTTGTCTTCTTCATCTTTCTTATCTCCATTCAACAATCATATCAGGATATCAACCCTGTAGAGCTTGTTGATGGTGTCTGTTGGGGATGAGTAAAGCTTATCAATGGATAAACTTTGGGGTTGCAGGTTAAGAATTGAATCTTTTTTTTTCTGTTATATGATATAGTGTCAAATATAGTCAACTATACTGTTCTGATTATATTTCAATAAGTAGTATAGAGGTTTTGAAATATCATTATTATTACCGTAGCACCATCTATCGTTGAAAATTATAAACATTTGACAGCAGAAACCTCTGGAAGGGTTCCCTACTGATGACCCATGCCCTCCTTCTTTCAATTTTCATTCATAGCAAGACCTTGGCTATAAAAAAAAAATACGTTTTAATCACATTTTAAATGGAAATTATTGTTTAAAAAACATGTATATAATTTATAAAGAAAAAGTCATCTCCTTATCGTGCAACTGAAAGTTGCTGATGGCTTGCGCCATCTATCGGAATAAATATCAACTATTCTCGTTGATTTTTCAATAAAATTCAACTAATTGTTGATATTTTTTCCGATAGACGGCGCAATCCATCAGTAACTTTCAGTTGCACGATAAGGAGACGTATCTTTTTTTATTTAATTACCTTATCCCAGTACAATTTCATATTTGTACTATTTTTTCGAATACAGGTTTACACTAAAACCTACATATGTAAAGAAGGAAGTCAGATGAACTGATACTTATTGGATAAGCCGAGTTGAGATATATGTACTGCCGTTTACCCACGTTGTCAGTCTCCCACATATGCAACTTGGCACCCCTGTTGCATAATGGATGACGCAATGAATTATGGATATCGAAGTGACACCCCCTAAACACACTTTCACTTACTGATTCTTCCATTATAGCTAATGATAGAACGTTTAATACATTTCTTAAAACTCAATAATTTACATTTCATGCTACGTTGCCATATACTCGTATACACTGATGGACACAAACTTTAAGAAACAGTTTAATTATAAATTTACTAGCCGAATGACCCGGGCAACGCCCGGGGTTTACCCGATTAAATGCTTTTATTCAAATACTATTCGTTACAATTATAAATTGGCGCCGTGGATGTCATTCTTGTATAATATATAAATGAGTTTTAAAAATTAAAAAAAAAAATGCATCGGCCGGGAATCGAACCCGGGCCGCCCGCGTGGCAGGCGAGCATTCTAGCACTGAACCACCGATAGTTATGAGAAATGGCCATATTTGGGTATTTATTCCATTCACAAAAGCAAACGGTGACAGAATTTATTATGACGCTGATAACTGTATATATTAATAATATAAATATATATATTATTATATCAACTATATTAATTAAATCAAATACCTAAACACTAATATAATACAATTTTTGCCATCACACACTTTTTTTCTGTAGTTTATGTGTTACTTCTGTATTGCTATTCTATGGCACTTCTAATATTTATTATTGATGTACTTTCAGTATGAAGGAAATTGCAATCGGGGGAATTCTCGGGCGAAGCCGGGTCATACGTCTAGTTATATATATTGGCATCATATATTAACTTTATGAATGGAAAAATATGTCCAGGGTAGCTTAGTGGTCATGGCATTTGCCCTGTAAGCGGAAGGTCGTGGGTTCGATTCCCATCCCTTGACACTTTTTTTTATTTTATCCATTCTGACCAAAATCTATCCGTGAACATCACACAGTGAACTTCACACAGACAGAATAAGGCAATTATATAAGTAGATAATAATAATAATTATCGTTAGATAATGATAATGATCATAATGATGATGCGCGCGTTGATGACCAAAATTTATCCGTGAACTTCACACAGACAGAATAAGGCAATTATATAAGTAGATAAAAATGATTCGAGCACTCCGCTTCCTTTCAAACAACAAATATAGTTCATTAAGACTTAATATAAATATAATACATTATATTATGATGCATTAGCGCGCCATCTCTTATGAAAATTCGAAACTATTATAGACGCGTATGATTCTTTTTGAAATAAAACAATTTCTACTGCCCTTGCTGCAATGGAAAAATTAATGGGAGGGCCTGGCTCATCAGTGGTGAACCCTCCCAGCGGTTTCGCCAGTTTAATCTACCATACCGCTGTTATATTTCATTTTTCGAACTTCCTTTTATAGTGATACTGATGCTAGACTTTTGGAATGGGTATTTTAGATGAAATATGAATATAAACTTTGAGGACATCAGAATTACATATAATTATAAATATATAATACTAGCCGAATGACCCGGGCAACGCCCGTGTTTTACCCGATTGAATGTTTTTATTCAAATACTATTTGTTACAATTATAAATTGGCGCCTCAAATAAATGCATATATTAGTTAATAACTATAGCCTATGTGCTTTATCTGTCTATGTACTGTTGGCTTCCGTAGGCGTCTCTTACTGGGAAAAAGAAAGAGAGGATTCCATTTAGTTATTAACTAATACGAGGGCCATCCAATAAATAAGTTTCCCTATTTTTTTTCTGCGAACGAAACGTTGTAAAAATTAGTTAGCATAGAAGAAATGGTCACTAGGATGCGCTGGAAGCTGGTGACCTTCAAAATCACGCTACTCGTACGCGAAAGTCCGTAGCGCTTCAGTTTCCATGGAGCTACCACTGGTGAACGTGTCCACTTGCGAACTCCGTTCTGTAATTCGTTTTTTCACGGCGAAAAATTAAACTGCGATCAATATTCATTGCAAATCAGTGTCAGTGTATGGTGAAGAATGTATGAGAATCCAAATGGTTCGCCGATGGCGTTCATGGTTCTTAGAAGGACGGCAAAACGTGCATGATGACGAGCGAAGCGGCAGGCCCGTTACTGCTACGGACAATGCAGCCGTTGCTGCTTTTCGGAATTTTGTGGAAGCAGATCGCCGCGTCACCATTGACGAAATAATGATTCGAATGCCTCCTGGAATCGAAATTAGACGCTCTTCGATTGGAACAATCATGTCAGATGTTTTGAATTTTCGCAAAGTCTGCGCAAGATGGGTCCCGCGTTTGCTCTTGGAAAACACAAGCAACAACGGATGGAGGCAGCCCGAGCTTTCCTGGAAATGCATCAAAGAGATGAATATCAACTTTTTTCCCGTATTGTCACTGGAGATGAAAGCTGGGTGCATCTTTCAACTCCAGAAACAAAACGACAAAGCATGGTGTGGAAGAAGCCTGAGGAAAGTGCACCAAAAAAGGCGAAGGTCACAATCTCTGCAGGCAAAGTTATGGCTATGGAAAACTTCAAATGGGAAATTTTCACACATCCACCTTATTCTCCGGAACTTGCCCCAAGCGACTTCCATCTTTATCCAGCACTCAAGTGGCACCTTAGAGGCAAGCACTTTGCGAATGATGAAGTGCAGGCGGAGGCGAACCACTGGCTACGAAGACAGGACACGGCTTGGTACAACAGTGGTATCTAAAAATTGCTACAACGGTACCAAAAATGCTTGGACAGAAATGGTGATTATGTAGAGAGGTGGTCTATGAGTTGTATAATGAAAATAAAATAACTGCATAATTGTAAATAATGTGGTTTATTTGTTAAAAAATAGGGAAACTTATTTATTGGATGGCCCTCGTATATGCATTTATTTAAGGAGCGACCCGCTCCAACACAATAGTTACAAAAACGAAAAAGCGAGTGGGGGAGGCATGATGGGGGGGGGGGGCAAAGGTGGCGTGATCGTAGCCAACCAATAGGAGAGCGCCATTCCAAAAAAAAAAAAGCAAACGGTGACAGAGTTGATTAGGAGATGAAGAATGACGCTCGTTGTTAGAAATGATTTTTGTAGTTTTTAAACATTTTTCACAAACTTGAATCATAGAACATACTGTTAGATATTTTAAAAATGTAACATAACTCCAGTTTTGATATATTCAACCAAAACCTAACCAATATACCATGTTTTTAAGACTATAACCATCTTTTTTGAAGGGAGAGGTACCCTTTTTAGATATATGAATACAATCCTCTCGCAATCATGTATCATAATATATTTATTTCGTTGTATTACGTGACCTATATAAAACAATATCATTGTTTGAAAGTTTTCGTCTGCTTTTTTTTTAATTTAATTTTTTGTATTATTAACTTGCACACACAAAGAATATAGAAATTTAATCTTATTTTTGTGTCAGAAATATATTTTATTTTTTAAAGAAGAGAAAACCCAGTAATCCATTTCAACTCAATCTTTCCAAGATTGGGTTACAAACGAAATAACTCTGATCAGACGACGTTCCTAATGCTTAGGTCCGCCATTTTGTGCTGAGTAAAGAAAAAACAAAAGATTTCTTCTTTCTTCTCTACCGGAAGTTTAATAAAGAAAACCTGGCAAATCGATATTAGATATTACTTTTTTTAGGCTTAGTATCTATTTCTTTTTACAAGTAAATGTAGTATTTATGGTAAATGTATAGAGGAAATAGCATTATAATGTGTTTGAATATTAATTTTTATAAATTACGTTTATATTGTCGCGAAGAAAAATAATCAAATAGGCTTCCAAATTACTTTAAATATTTATTTAATTAGTTATATTTTATTTAACCATTGCAGAATTAACGCTATATCCACAAATCGGATATTTGCGTGTGAAATATATACATTTGAATGAAAAAAAGAAAACGTAGTTTAAAAGGATATCTACATATTTACATATCAGTATGCAAATTGATTACATTAGTAAAACGACACTTGAAGTTACACCGCATGAGTTTCTTTTAAACGAAAAATCAAAATTTTATTCCAAGGTGAAATATCGACTATTTCTATCCTTTTTACATGAGGTATGAAAGGGTGAATTATGAAGAGTAATGATGAACGGAAAAATAAAAGTGTCCAGGGATGGGCATCGAACCCACAATGTTCCGCTTACCGGGCAGATGCCATGTCGACTAGGCTACCCTGGACATATTTCTCCGTTCGTAAATGATACATAAAGTAACTTAAAATACAATATAATACACTGCGGCCTGTGATTGTAAAACGATACTTGAAGTTACACCGCAATGATTACATTAGTAGTCACTTATTTAGTTAAGTACATTCTGCAGAATTTGTTGAATCTTTGGTGTATGTCCTTAGTGTAGACCAGATGTTGCATATTTGTTATGGGAAGTTGATTTAGTTCCCTAAGGTCAGCGGGCAGTCAGTTAATAAGTGTCTGGGGTTCTGTTCTTCGCCTCCACACGAGCATCCAGGTGATTCAGAGTTATAGAAAATATAAAATAGAATTGCCTATGTACATGAGCCAAATCGACCCAGCCGTTCGAGCAAGAGGGGAGGACTCCCTTTTTCTTCCCCCTTCCACGTAAGACCACCGTTTTCCCCGACCGGTCAACAATTTTTTTACTTTTATAATTTATATATATTACTAATATTTTTAATTAAATTATTCCAAAACAACTTTATTTGGTACCTCTCAACAAGAACAACCTAGTTTATGATATTTACAACAATGAATGTGAAGGTTATTCACATATTAAAACAAAATGTCTAATACGCGATTCGATCTGGTTCATGACTGTCGGGAATCGAGGGTTTTAACCAGTCATCCACTAACTCTTCAAATTCATTTCATTATTTATCTTAATCTGTAAATTTTTTAATCTGTAAATTGCTTTTCTCGAATACACACAATACTTTACAATTTGATTTCATTTAACTAAATTTGCATACCAACCCTTTGTACATATATCAATTGTGTTGATATATATATTTTTTATCTTTTCATCTAACTAACTTGCATACTAATTCTGTACATATTTAAAATATCTTTCTTTCTTTTCTTTCAAAATTTGTGTTTATCTTTAAAGTGCAAGTGTCCCTAGGGGGACATAGCGCTCTAAGTCGAAATAAAGAATCTTAAAATGCTAATATTAGTTTCAAATTTACTTGAATGTTCTCTAAACTATCTCTTTAAATATATGACAACATTTTTTTACACTTTAATAACAATTTTTTTTTCATAATTGAGCGCATGCGTATATAAATCTCTCTTTTGTAAATTAAATGTGATAAGTTTAAAGAACAGTGTTGTCGTGATGGAGTTTTATAGAATTCTGTATTTATAAATAAAAAAAATGTCATTGAATATTTTTCTCGGATAATATAAATCAATATATTCACTGATTTTAAAATCAATAATTACTCTGTATATTGGATATATCCCCTTTTTGTTTGTTTTATCTTCTTTTTTAATATCTATATTTAAAATTTTCAATTTATTTTAAAACTTTTTTATTATTTTGAATATTTATAGAAAAAGAGAAGTGTGTGTGAAGCCTATCGCATATATTAAAAATAAATAAATCCTATTTTGACCGGGGAGCACATGTGCTTTTTAGATGGCAGTGCGCCATCTAGTGGCGCAAAAATCAATTAAACGTTGATTTAGCCTGTTCCCTGATATTTGGCCAATCCAATTTCTTGATTTATCAAGAAAGGCCATCCACGAACGAGTTTCTTTGTTTCTCAAGAAGCCTCTGGGACCAAAAATCGTTTTGGTCGCAGTGGTTACAGCCTACTCCACGCTGATGAGCGCCAATAGCGCTAAACGCGTTCGTGGATGGCTTTTCTTGATAAATCAAGAAATTGGGTTGGCCAAATATCACGGAGCAAGCTAAATAAACGTTTAGTTTATTTTTGCTCCAATAGATGGCGCTCTGCCATCTAAAAAGCACATGTGCTCGTGGTCAGGAGATGCCTTCTTTATTTTTAATATCAACACCTGACCCACTTATCTTTTATTTTTTTCTATTGTTTTTTCATATATATATATGTTATATGTTATAACACCTTGATAAAGGTTGGCGTTCAGCCAACTGAAATATTGGTAAAATAAATGATATTTTGATCCAATATATGCCTTTTTAATTAATATATATATATATATAATTGACATCCTTCCATTATATTTACAGTTCAAATCTATTTAAAATTATTTTATTATACTTATTAGGATTCATATATTATTATCTATATATATATAAATGAATGTCTGTGTGTGTGTGTCCTCTATGGATTCAAAAACCATACAAAAATAATTATTTACGAAAAATAATTTCTTGAATATCTTTAATATCCTTAGAGTTATTTGCAGATTTGTAGCTTTAACTCGCAAGCAGCGCCACCTTGCGACGGAGATAGGCTTAGGTCTGCCCCCCCCCCCCCCCCCCTCCCCCCGTCCGGCCGACGGCCGGTCAGTCCAAGTTCCCACCGACCAATCAGAGGGATCAAGGGGTCCTGGCGCGCGGGGGCAGAGTTGGTGACACAGCTGTGCAAAGTAGACAAGAAAAAAGCCTCGCGGGTGACCTCCGGGAACTACGTCCATCTTCCATAAACGACCATGATTTTATTCAACTTATCGAGTATTTTTCAAGGGACCGGGAAAATATGTTCACTAGATAAAACGATGATTTTGTAATGTAGAAAATTAGGAAAGACAAAATTCAGGATGACACGGCACACAGGGACCGGGAAAAAATAATCACTTTGTCGAGAGATTCACGACCATGATTTTATTCAACTTATCGAGTATTTTTCAAGGGACCGGGAAAATATGTTCACTAGATAAAACGATGATTTTGTAATGTAGAAAATTATGAAAGACAAAATTCAGGATGACACGGCACACAGGGACCGGGAAAAATATTCACTTTATCGAGAGATTCAAATTTACGAGTTTCAAATTATCAAAATATATCTTTTTTCTAATAAGTTTATAGAGAATTGTTTTAACAAATGTTCGTTAGACAAACCTTTACTCGGGTAAAACCTCGGGCGAAGCCGGGTAGATCCGCTAGTTTAATTTATAAATGTACATATATAGTCTATTCTTATTTATATTTGTGTGTATATATTTTAAATTTTAGCCCCAGAGTTGTAAATATTTTATATATCGTCGCGTGAAGGCATCGCGTGATCATCCAAAGCAGTTTAAAAACAAGAAACGCCCTGATGAAGTTAGGCGTACAGCCTATTGAAATATTGGCATTTTGTAATAAATAAAATGTTTTGTTTTATTTTAGATCCAAAAAAATGTGACTTTTAATTAATATATATGTTATTTAAAAGTGTTATTTCTAGATAAAACTACTCTGTTAAAGTTGACCGCCAGATGTCGCGGTTTTCCCTATATAAACCTATTGTTGTTGTTTCCCGTTGGCCAGCTCAAATCTTTTGTAGATATGTAAATATGTAATATTTTATTTCTTTTATTCTACTCGCCTTAAGTCAGGTAGGACTTTCTCAAATTGTATATTTTATACTCTTCTTTAGCACAATCAAAGCTAATTCTGATCTAGACGATTTTATTGATATGACCACGACTGCAATATCACAAGCATACTTGTGTCTCCTTAAACAACCTAAGCAAAATATATCTCAAAAATATTTTTTTTAACATAACTATAGATGGAAAATTTGCCGGGAGAAAATTAATCCATAGAAGCATAGGGCGTCTCTCCCGTCAAAATAAACGTCAAAACCTGACGCCATCTATTTATATTTTCCATCTATATTCTAGCAATAGATTTGACCCAGCCACATTGCCAGCAAAACACCTTTTTGGTAGATTGTGAAGATTCCATTATAGATCTCTTGTGTGGATCTCATGGAATAAAGTCCGCCCTAGACTGACGAGGGCCATTAGCCCGAAACCATGGTCTCTAGGTGGACGCTTCTCAGTTTGCCAAAGCTGGTGTTGTAGCTTTGTTGTTACCGACCTGAGGCCGCTAGTTTGAGGCGACGGTCAATAGATGGCGTCAGGTTTTGACGTTTATTTTGACGGGAGAGGTGCCCTATGCTTCAATATATATATAAGGAAGAAATTCAAATATATTGTCACACAGCCGGCATATAATCATGTAAATATTATTTTATTATGAATTAATTTTAAAGTTTTAAACAAATGTTGATTTTATAATATTATCAAGTATGATAATTTTTGTATGATATAAATTGTTTCTATTTTTCTATTCACTTTTATCTTCCTTGTTGCTTTAGTAATAAAGCCTTATTCTATAGGAAGGATCGGTGGAAGGATGGTCTAAACTGTTGGAATACTACACAGAGTAACAATGGCTATAGATGAGCTCTTGTTTGAAAAGGAACTTGTATGTATATAATAATTATTGTTTTTGTTGTTTCCATGTAGACATACATACCAAGATTTGTTTTGTATAATTACTATTAATAATAAATAATATGTAAAGTTAATTTGGTTACGGATTCATCCTTCTTACTTACTTTAATTACATAAACCGTTAGTTTACGACCGATATAACCCGGGATCGAATCCCGCATTGGGCACTTTTTTTCTAATTAAAAGAAATGCTCCAATGGCCTCGATTCTTGTAAAAAAGTTCAACCCCACCAGAGTGTGCAAGTAAACAAACGGGACTCTGGCACTTTTTCAAGTGCAAAAATCGAGCTGCTTTTCACATGTGTAGACATGTGGTTATATATGCATACTCATGGTCTGTTTACCTAATGTCAAAAAAAACATTACTTAAAATATATCATTATTATTTTCATAGAAAATTCCAAAATAATATTTATATTTGACCACAAAAAATATCAGTCTTTAAATATTTATAATATATTTATGAAAATGGGAATATCTATAGAATATTCATAAATTCTCCATGTTTTTGATGCATATAAACATATATAAATGTTTTCATTACTATTTTATAAATATTCACCTGCATATTTTATTCATTTTCACAGAACAAATATAAATATTGAATTTGGAATACAGACTTCGGAAAAAATGGAAACGCGATAAATTATTAATTATCATTGTGTATTTATTCCTAAATAATTCATTAACTATTGGATTTTTATATAAAATGGAATAAAATTTTATTCAAGATGCCAAGGTTAAGCAATGCCTTTTCTATTTATTTATTTATTTACTTTTCAAGAACTTAAAACTTGGGAAGTAAACCAAAAACTTTTGCATCCTTCATTTTTTTTTCTTTTTACAGAAAAATCTGGAAAGGAAATAGAAGGATCCATCGGGTGAGAAAAAAACGTAAGTCCATTTCATCTTTGAATAGTTGAATTCAGAAAAAAAAATGTTTTTGACTTTTGAATAAAAATTCTTCGTTTCAAAACTTTATTAAAATAAAATTATCTATAAAAGATGTGCGTGTGTGGATATAAACTTATAATTATTGTGAAACATACAGTTCTTCCTCTCTATTTTTAAGACCTCTACCGAATATCTGAATTGTAAATATAATTCTAGTAAGAAAACTTTATTATAAATAATTCCTTTTGTATTCTAGACCAAATCTGATTTATTTATTTATTACTAGTTGCAAATAAGACACGCTATATCTGATCTGGAGCACCAAATCTGATATTTTAAAGGATTATAGATAACCCTAGACATAACTAGATCCTACAGAAACTGTAATAACTGTCACAACACCCACCTCACTCCGGACCATATATATCCGGCCATCCTTGCAGTCCTCTATATGGCAGACATCAATCCAGAAGAGGACATCCATACGGCACCTCAGTTGGCCGGTATTGTGATCTGGGTGCATGGACCAATCTGATCTGCTTCATGAACAAGACACCACTACTTCAGTTGGCCGGTATTGTGATCAGGGTGCATGGACCGATCTGATCTGCTCTATGAACAAGACACCACCACCTCAGTTGGCCGGTATTGTGATCAGGGTGCATGGACCGATCTGATCTGCTCCATGGACAAGACACCTCCACCACCTCAGTTGGCCGGTATTGTGATCAGGGTGCATGGACTGATCTGATCTGCTCCATGGACAAGACACCACAACCTCAGTTGGCCGGTATTGTGATCAGGGTGCATGGACCGATCTGATCTGCTCCATGGACAAGACACCACCACCTCAGCTGGCCGGTATTGTGATCAGGGTGCATGGACTGATGTGATCTACTCCATGGACAAGACACCACAACCTCAGTTGGCCGGTATTGTGATCAGGGTGCATGGACCGATCTGATCTGCTCCATGGACAAGACACCACCACCTCAGCTGGCCGGTATTGTGATCAGGGTGCATGGACTGATCTGATCTGCTCCATGGACAAGACACCACCACCTCAGTTGGCCGATATTGTGATCAGGGTGCATGGACCGATATGATCTACTCCATGGACAAGACACCACCACCTCAGTTGGGCGATATTGTGATCAGGGTACATGGACCGATCTGATCTACTCCATGGACAAAACACCACCACCTCAGTTGGCCGGTATTGTTATCAGGGTACATGGACCGATCTGATCTACTCCATGGACAAGACACCACCACCTCAGTTGGCCGATATTGTGATCAGGGTGCATGGACCGATATGGTCTACTCCATGGACAAGCCACCATCACCTCAGTTGGCCGATATTGTGATCAGGGTACATGGACCGATCTGATCTACTCCATGGACAAAACACCACCACCTCAGTTGGCCGGTATTGTGATCAGGGTACATGGACCGATCTGATCTACTCCATGGACAAAACACCACCACCTCAGTTGGCCGGTATTATGATCAGGGTGCATGGACCGATCTGATCTACTCCATGGACAAGACACCACCACCTCAGTTGGCCGGTATTGTGATCAGGGTGCATGGACCGATCTGATCTACTCCATGGACAAGACACCACCACTACCAAATCTGATTTTAAACAAAGTTTTCAAATTATCCCATTCACAGAACGTTGTAATCCTATCGAATCAATTCTTTTTAAATGAAAATCCACACAGAGCCTGTTTATATCCCCAAAACATGACCTTAACTAGACAGAAAACTTCCTAACGATCTAGATATGAAGACATTACTACAATATTATTGTTGTTGTTGTCGTGTCCAATGAAGAGCCTCAGATGTCTCCATGTATCTCTATCACAGCAATGTCCACTATCTTGGGTGTGTAAAGCTGCTGTTCTGAGTCCATGTCAATTTTATGTTGTTGTTGTCTAGTCCATTGAAGAGCCTCAGATGTCTCCATGCATCTCTATCACAGCAGCAGCAATGTCCACTATCTTGGGTGTTTAAAGCTGCTGCTCTGGGTCCATGTCAATTTTCTGTTGTTGTCGTGTCCAATGAAGAGCCTCAGATGTCTCCATACATCTCTTACACAGCAAAGTCCACTATCTTGGGTGTATAAATCTGCTGTTCTGGGTCCATGTCAATTTTCTGTTGTTGTGGTGTCCAATGAAGAGCCTCAGATGTCTCCATACATCTCTATCACAACAATGTCCACTATGTTGGGTGTGTAAAACAGCTGCTCTGGGTCCATGTCAATTTTCTGTTGTTGTCATGTCCAATGAAGAGCCTCAGATGTCTCCATGTATCTCTATCACAGCAGCAGCAATGTTCACTATCTTGGGTGTGTAAAGCTGCTGTTATGGGTCTATGTCAATTTTCTGTTGTTGTCGTGTCCAATGAAGAGGCTCAGATGTCTCCATGCATCTCTATCACAGCAGCAGCAATGTTCACTATCTTGGGTGTGTAAAGCTGCTGTTCTGGGTCTATGTTAATTTTCTGTTGTTGCCGTGTCCAATGAAGAGCCTCAGATGTCTCCATGCATCTCTATCACAGCAATGTCCACTATCACAATATTATTATAGTAATATATAAGTATTAGAGATAATATTTGATGATATCATTGAAAAGAAACACATTGTCAGTTAATTTATTGGTTACTAATTTTATCGATAGATGGCAATAAAATATATAAGTTTTGAAGATAAATTTGTTGGTTAGAAGTTGGTTTTGAAAAAATATAACTACATCAACCAATTATTTATTTAATTCTCTACCTTTCAGTAACGCACAGTCCTCTGAGGAGAATGACAGCAATCACTGAAACGTCGGGAATTAAATAAATAATTGGTTGATGTAGTTACATTTTTAGGAAAAATATAAAAATATAAGTCGTATCTTAACATATTCTCCCAATCCATAGACAGTATAGTTCAACGAAAGAATCATATTTTGGATTTTATTGATGATTTATTAAGAAATTTATGTATATATAGTATATTTTAAACTGTATCATAATGACATTTTTAGTATATTTCACATATCTTCCAATTAATTAGAGCCGATACTTTATAAGATCATACCGTTCTATTAAAATGTACACTGTTTCTATTTGCTACCACCCCCATATTTTGTATATATGCTATATCTTTATTAATATAACCTGTACACCCCTATTTGTATTTAAACTGAAAATGGTGACGTCAAAATAATGATCGAAAGATTATAGATAGAGCAGAAGATTTATTAAATAGAAGGAAATAGTGCGCCATCTACATTTGAAATTTGAAACTAATTAGCGCGATTTTTTTTTATATAAATGAAACAATTATCATCGCAAAACGGATAATAGGAAGTTGTTTTATTTGTGAAAAAAGGAGAAATCTCGAGATAACTAGTGTCAATTTTCAGGAAATCTGATACCTATTTCATTACATACACTCTAAGTGAAGTTTGCTGAGTCTTATGAAGAAACATTTCCTTTCTTACATAGGAGAAGTAAATGTAAATGTACATATAATGTGACAATTCTCTGTGATCTTCAGTTTACCAAGTTTGACATTAAAAAATTAGTTCTATCTTAGAAAGGTCAACTTCTACTTCATGTCATAGGCTTATGGTTGAAAATCGGAAAATATTGCTCTAAAATGTAAATTTGAAAATTTTCCACTTAATCTTTAAAACTAGAAATGTTTTTGTAATGTTCCTCTTCGATTAAATAAATAAATATGCTTTATTAAATTAATAAACTAATTTTCATTATATATTTTTTTAATGTCAAACGTACACTTTTTAAATAGATTCATAACAACAACAATAATTACAGTGCTGCCAAATCCAAACAATCAAAAATAAATTAATTAAACAGAGTATATTATAATATTATTATAAGGTATATTACAACTCCGTATATATATATTGAAACTATGTATATAAAATAGTTTAAACGTTTATATGCAAATATCCACATAGGATATATAGCGTGTGTTCTGTAATAAATAAATAAAAAAAACAATCAGAATGTTAAGTTATAAAACACTATGTCTTATGTCTATAGTAAATATATTAACACAGAATATTACTCCATTTTACCGGGTATATAGAAAAACAAAAATCAAGTTACATACAGGGTTTTAAGTGGTCTGGTAGATTAAATTGCCGGAATTGAAGGGAGGGTTCAACACTGATGAGCCAGCCTCACCCAATATATCTTCATTGCACTAAGGGTAGTAGGATATTACTTCTAAAAAACTGTTTTTGCATAAAAACACGCTAAATAAGACCTAATTCCAAATACAGATGGTGTAATTGAATTAAGATATGAATATTAGACAAATATTGTAGAATTGTTCAACATGGATTATCCTTACATTTCAAATATATTTTAATTTCAGCAATAAATACACTGTCAATGAATAAGAACTTGCATATACCAGAAGTGTCTATCTAATTTTATTAAATATTTGCATATCTTAGAGAGAGAGAGAGATTGAAACTGATTTATTACAATGTTCATATAAGATTATATAAGGTTAAATACAGAATAAATATAAATATGAATAGATAAGATTATATAATGATAAATATATGAATAAATATATATGAATATATAAAATAATTGATAAATATATATGGTAATTTAAACCAACAACCCTATATTGTATACTACTTATAACAAGATTGTCATGTTGTATATAGAAACACATCTATAAATAATTATACGCATGATTGACATGTGTCATTGCATCACCATATGTAATGTACTTTGTACAAACTGAGGATGAAAAAATAAAACTATGTAATAGATTAAGAGCTGAGCTAAGAAAGAGATCGAGATAGAAATACAACAACCCTAAAGAGGAATTTGGCAAGTCGTTGCCATCAAGGTCAAATTCTCGCATGTCTCCCCCCTCGGCAAAGGTATATAAAACCTCGGTTTTAGCCGAAATTACAGTCACTTCACCATCGGCGTGAGACCTTGTCGGTTGTGCCCAGGTCCACCTCATCGACCATGTAAAACAGTAAGAACTCTTCTATCTACATCTTGCTGTTAGCTCGACTCCTATCTGTTCACGGAATTGTCTCTTCGTTTTTGTGTGTGGACATTCTCAAGCTTTCCACTCTGCCTCGACCCCGACTGCCTGTACTCTGTGAAAACTGTTAAAGGTCTTCCAAAGTGCAGAGAGGTACTGGAAAACTCTCCACGCCCTGACTGTCCCTCTCGGTTACTACTGGTTTGACCCTCGGTTACCACATATATATAAATATATTCAAAGTCTTCATTGGTAGTGCCCACCGCGGGAAAGACTTCGCCACCGATGGACTGCGAGAGTTCTTTCCCACAGAGATAGAGAGAGAGATTGAAACTACTTTTATTTCATTATTCATACAAAAATTATAGTAATAAATGTGAAAACTAAAAAGAAATAAAAATAATAAGTAAATATAAAAAAGAGAGAGAGAATTATCTCAATATAAACAAATTCGCATAATGCGAAAAAAAAATAGTACAAAGTAATATTGTACTGGGTTAAGGTTCATAAATTAAAAAAGTAAAATTTTAATTTCGCATATAAGCTTTTAATAATTGTTTAGTAAAGGTAATTTCATGTATAGATAAGGTAAAGTCTTAATACATCATCAAATAATATTGATTTCTTCTAGTTTATATCATTGAAAGCGTGTTTATAGAATTCAAACCTAATGTTTTACCATATTTTACTGAAATTGAATTAATTTGGTAATATGCAAGATTATGTTTATTATCTATGTATATAATAGAACGTATATTATTCTTAATAAATATAAATTTCGAAAAAGACACATATTAGGATAAGTAAAAAGATGTTATAAGGAACTTTTAGTGTTTTAGAAAGCGTGTTTAGAGTATTTAAACATAATGTTTTACCATATTTTACTGAAATTGAATATATTTTTTTATTCAACTGTAAATACAAAGCGCGATGTCCTGCCAAGGACACTGGCGCCCAAAGGAAAGCATTACAAGAGAGAGAGGGGGAGAATCTATTTACATATCCAAATACATATGCTCAAGGCATTTACATATTTTGAAATTGATTTCAAACAAGCATACTATATACATAGGTAATTTAATTTAAACACACCTCAAAATAAAGAAAAAAGGGGAAAAAATCATATATACAGCACATAGTTAATTATACCTAACACTTGAGATTAATTAAAAACTTTGATATAAATTTACAAAATCTATTGAATACAATGTATGAATCCCTGCTGGATATCAGTTCTTTTGGATCGGTACAGAGGATACAGTTATTGAGTCTGTGGTCTTGAAATGCTGGGCACTTAAGTAAAAGGTGAGTAGAATCTTGAATGCGGCATCCACAAAAACAGCCCGGATCCTCCGATGCGCGGATTCTTTCCAGAAAACTTCCGAAATTACCATGGTTGGTTACATATTTGGGAATAGGCAAGATTATGTTTATTTGTCTATGTATATAATAGAAATTTTATACTGAATATAAATGAATTTCGAAAAGAACACATATAAAGATAATTTTTAAAAAATGTATAAAGTACTTTTAGAGTTTCACAAAGGTGAACTATTGGAGAACAACGTAACAAACAGTTTCCAAAAAGAGGAATAAAAGGGATGTTACACAATCACCTGAAGTGAAATCTATGAATGTATTGTTCAGGTGTATTCAACATTATGACATGTCCTTATTGTTTAACAACTCCTGAATACCCTATTGAACAGCTGTTATCGATCTTTGCCATAATTAACTTTTAATTTCCCCCATCCAATTAGTTATAACCCTGTTTTAATTGGCTTTTCTCCCATTTCTTTCATTTCATATTATTATTATCAAATAATGTGTTTTCACACATACGGAAATTTATTCTTTTAAAGAATGTAAACACAAGAGAATTGCATTAAATTTAATATCAAAAGAATAAAATATTTTTTGTCACTTTTTCCTTTTTTTTGTTGTTCAAAAATAAATGAATTTATTTTTTTTAATCAATTATATTTGTGTTGTTCTTTATCTCTTGATACAATTTATATATTACTGTTGTGAAAATGTAAAATAATACAAGTATATTAAATAAATGACATATATTGAAGATATTTTTAATATTCAAGCAATTTTGTGCTTTGTATTTCAATTTTTATAATACAATATAATGCAGCTTATGATTATAGAACGACATTTGAAAATTATCACGCATGTGTTTCTTTTGAACGAAAAATCGAAATTTATTTTAAGGAGAAATAACTATTATTTCTAACCTTAGGGATGAAGTATGAAAGGATGAATTGTGAAGAGTAATGATAAACGGAAAATTCCCATCCCTGGACACTTTATTTTTTCCGTTTATCATTACTCTTTAGAATTCATCATTTCATACTTCATCCCTAAGGATAGAAATAATCGTTATTTCTCCTTGAAATAAATTTCGATTTTTCGTTCAAAAGAAACTCCTGCGGGATAATTTTCAAATGTCGTTTTACAATTTCAATCTTTATTGTAACTCTTTAATTTTTTTAAATAAGCTTATTATACCAAACACACCAAATATATAGATGAATATTTCAAACAGGTGTCTAGTTAATATATTTTTATTATAATTTAAAAGTTTTATTTTTAAAAGAGTTTTGTTTACTTACTATAAATATATTGTAGCGAAATATTTATTATTTTACAAGCATTTATTATTTTACACTAGTATTAACAGAGTATCATTTTTTATGTTTATATTTTACTACTCTGTAAACTTCCCTCATTCCTTATCTTTTGTTTATCCTTCATAGTTTGTTCTTGTCTTAAATAAATTGCTGTGTCATCCTGAAGTTTGTCTATCCTAATTTTCCACGTGGCAATATTAATAAAAATTAGTGCATAAAAAAGAAATTAGAGCACTAGATATTTTAGATAGAAAACCTAAAATAAATCAATTATAAAAACATGTTATAATATTAATGTTATATAATAATACTTGATATAGTTTTAAATTAATAAAAGAAATTCAAATTATAAAATTCAAGTGACTATCTACGAAAGGCCTCACCATCGGGAACAACCTTCTCTAAGTGTTTCTCTATAAGAAACGAGCGGGGATAAAATGGTGATTGGGAATATACCAAATTGTGGTATTACGGACGTTGTCGCGGCTGTATAGGCCTACTGCAGGGTTGGTTTACTGTCTAATGAGGTTGTAACCAGCGGTGGCTAAACTTGGACCACTAGCGACAGGAAGGTCTTCGTCCTTTTAAATGAAGAACTGAAACTCCACCATCTTCTTGCCAAGTTAGTGATCATCTCCAAAAAGAGTCTATCAAAATTCGAAACTATTATTGACGCGTATGATTCTTTTTCAAAATAAACAATTTCTACTGTCCTTACTGTAATGGAAAATTAATGGGAGGACCTGGCACATCAGTGGTGAACCCTATTGACACCTTCTAGCCCTCCCGCGCTTTAGTCTTCGGCGAACCGTCCCTCCCCAGAAGACTCCAGCCACCAAGCCTTCGGCATCGCGCATCAGCCCATTTCCATCAGTACCAACGCCCTTCTTCAACCATTGCAGCAAAACCAGCAGCCCCTATCAAAAAGATCCAGGCCAAAGATGCACTAACCACTTATTTTCTACCACCAAGACCAAAAAGAAACAGCTTCCTCAAACCACTTTGCAACAGGTAGAGGAACTGTTTTAGAAACTGGACGCTGACACTTGCCTAGACACCCTATATGATTTTTTTTATAGGAACACAATAGAAAGCGAAGTTTTATCCCGCTCTGACAATGTGTAACTTCTCGATCTGCTCTCCTATAGGCAGAAATCTGTTACGAGTGATTTCTTCGGCATTGTCATTTGCGCATGTCGAAAACGCAAGAACTTCGATTTTTCTTTTTTACTACAATTTATGCAAGAAGCTGCCCAGATTCAGAGCAGCTTGTAACCTCTGATGCATTCCAAACGTCCTTTTAGTAGAGGATTCGTCTGATATAAATATTTTAATACATGATGGCAAATTTGTCAAATTTGTCTCTCTATCTCTCTTCCTTCGTTATTTGGAATTTTATTTAATAATCAACCAAATATACAATTGCATAACAAGTAATAATATAATACGTATATTATGACATATATGTGTCTAACATAATGTATTAAAATATTAATTAAAATACTAAAATTATTATTCAATATATCGCCTGTTATTTATATATAATACTATTTTTATTTTCCAATAAATGTATGTTAAATTAAAAATATATTTGAACCAATATATATGATAAAATATATAAATTAATTTATATTTGTTATTTAATTAAAGTAAATTAGAAGGATGAATCCGTAACCAATTTAACATTGCATATTATTTATTATTAATAGCAATTATATGAAACAAATCTTGGTATATATGTCTACATGAAAACAGCAAAAAAAAAGCAATACTTAAAACATTAAAAACACACAAGTTCCTTTTCAAACTCAGTCTCATCTATAGCCATTATTACTCTGTAATATTCCATATTTATATATAAATTCGTTTATTTTTCGAAATACCATTACAAGCACTAACACACAATGTAAGATAAAGAATAAAAATAAATAAAAAGAACATTAAATAAAATGGAAGCCATTCATTCTTTTATAACTCCACCACTTCAAGGTTTAATAAAGTCAGGGCAACGAGATATTTATGGAGGTAGGTCTAAATTAATTACCAGGAATAATTAAAACAATTAACATAAAGAATAATGAACAACTCCGTAATCAATTAACGCCATGTTTTGTTGCGACTGTCCTGATAAATGAAGCCTTTGTATCTGCTGTACTTAATTTATATCATGTGTGTGTATCTTAAAAAGTTATTTTTTATAGTTATATAAGTTATATTTATTTGCTCATTTATACATATAATTCAATTATATGAAAAGAGAAAATTATTCTAAAACTTTGCCAAACATTTTTTTTTTCACAGGCGATGTATATTTATAATAGTGTTCGATAAAAAAAAGAGTCAATTTTAATAACTAGGGAACATCAAGTTTTTCAAAATATATAATATTTTTATCACACACACACAACCAATTTTTTTAATTTCTCTTCTTATGCAGGTTTTATAAAATTTTGAACAATATTATATGAAGGTTTTGCAGTTTTAAGACAACATTTCAAACTTGAGAGACAACAAAAAATATTTTCAATAAAAAAAAAGTTTGAAATTTAATTGCAACTTTTATGCAACCTCTTTTAGTCTATTAAACTATTTTACATTAACACAATAATTACAGCTTTATTTTAGAAAGAAAGTACGATGATTTTGACATGCTATTATATTTAATTTCACGCGACATAATAAATAGGTTAATTTGATGTTGTAAAGCATTTCACCAGAACTAATAGCTAATCTCCGTGAAACACCACATTTGAAAGCTGTTTTGAAAGCTGTTTTAATCATTGGTAAAAATGGCATATAATATCGCATCAAAATCAACGTAATTTTATTCTAAATAAAGTTTTTAAGTTATTTGTTTTAAACGCAAAATAAACTTTTAATCAAAATAGTCATAATTTACAGAATAAAGGTTTTCAATAAGAAATTTAGGATAAATAAAAAATAGTGGTTATTAAATTTTTATGTTGTGTCTTAAAAATGTAAAACCTTTTTACATATAGATTTTACACGTTTAAGACAACATTTTACATTTTATAATGACAATTTACACTTTGAAAACAACATTTAACACTTTAATAACAACATTATTCATTTTAATACCAATTTTTTACACTTTAATATGTTCTCTATAAAATAAAAAATGTGCTTATTGAAATCTAAATTGCGTTTTCAAAAATCAGTCCTAAATTGAAATAATTTCATTTAGAATAAATGTATTTCAATGAAATATTTGAAAGGAAACATAGTACTGTTAAAGTTTCAAATATATATCGTGAAAATTATCGCTTAAAATAAATGTTGTTATTAAAGTGCAAAATATTGTCTCAAAATTGAAAACCCTATATACGCACACAATTGAAAATGTCCTTTTTCAAAGTAAAATATGTGCTAATGAATTTAAAATAGAATATATAACATTTAAAAGTATTAATAGTGTTATTAAAAAATTTATATACGTAAAATACCATCCATTTGTTTCAAAATATTTATTGAAATATTTATTTTTATTTTATTATATTAAAAATAAAAATATATTTCTAATTTGAATATTAAAATTTCAACACCTGATCTTTTTATCTTTTATTTTTTCTTTCATTTTTTAATTTTTAATTTGATATTTGACTTTTGACAAACATCGTATTCTAAAATTATATCAAAATAAAAATAGTTATAAAAATAATTTTTTAATAAATATTAATTGATCTTATAAATAATATTTGTATGAAAAACACTTTTATTTATATGTTAAATTATATAAATATTTTAGTTAAATTATATATAGAAATTAAATTGTTATAAAATTCAAATGTGTAAATATTTTCATTTTATATTAATGTGCAAACGATTCAAATTACAGTTCCAAAAAATATAAATTAGACATAATTTAAAGTAAAATTTAATATTTAATATAAAATACCGTTTTGAAAAATGCTGGATGTACCTTAAATATATATAAATTTAACAAAAAATATGTTATATAATAAATACTATATATAATTTAACAATTTTCAAAACGATAATTTTAAAAATATTATATCTATTTTAAATGTTCTGAAATGCAACAAACTAATTCCCAAATTTTAGATTGGTTGCATTGCAATACCTGCTATAAACAAAGCAATGACAAATCCATTTTCTCCTTAACAAATTGTGGCCATATATTTTGCTCCTCATGCATTTCTACATGTACTCAACCGTGCTGCAAAATATGCGGAAATACTTCCTGCGCCTCAGCTTCCATAACAGCTAACATGAAGCCGGAAATTGAAAAGTTTTTAATGGATCCCTGTGACCTTTTCAGACAATTCACCTGTCAATTATTCGAGGTTATCGAATTTCAAAAAAATCACAGATTGCGCCTCCAACAATACCTAAAACGTGAAGCAGAAAGAAATAAAGAAAAATTCGAAATGATGATTAAAAAATTGAAAGATGTTCAAAATGAATTAATTAATATACGGGCTGAAAATTTAAAAATGAAAAAATATATTTATTCAAAAGTATATAAGAATGAAAAACTATCAGAAAAGTTTTCTCCTATACATTTTTCAAATGGAAAAACGAATCTTACTCCTGAATACAAATCCCCTCTCAATACAAACGTGACCCCCAATGGATCTGTGGAAAATAACTTTCATAATTTAAAGATTTCTCTAAATTCCAAAATGGTTGCAAGTAGGAAACCTTCTCCATCTCAGCCTCCATCTAGAGTTCTAATCCGTACTCCTCCAATGAATGGAAAAATAGGAATTATTCCGAAAATCAATGACAAGCAGAGTGGCACACTAAATTATTCACAAGTTTCACAGACTCAAGTTACAGCTAAAAGGCCGTCATTTTCACACAATAGCTCACCGATAATCAGCACACAACAAAGAAATCGCTCAGTACCACCATCGCCTTCTCCTCGATTTATAAGAAGTAACTCCCAACCCCAAACTGTAAGCCCAATAACATTAGATAAAATTCTTAAAAAGAACTCTCTTCAAAGAGCCACAATTCATCCATATAGTCCCCAAAGCTCTGAAGAAGATAGCCCAGAATCACATTGAAAATGACAGACCATATATATATATTTATTTTGAAAACATATTTTGAAGTTCAAATATGATTATATATAGTTTTCTGTTTATTATCATTTTGGGCAAAACAATGTCTAAAACCGTAAAGAATATAAATGTGAAATTATATAAACAATATATAAAAGATAATATTAAAAATATATTTAAAATATTTTTATATGTTGAGGTCTTCTTTAAATGAACACACTATGAGCATAAGCATGACCATGTGGAATATATCTACCATAAAACTTGTATTAAACTTCACTCAGAGCGTAACCTGGATATCATAGTTTCAGTTAGTATTTATAAATATTTTTTTAGTTTATAGGGCCATCTATTGGAATATATTTGAACTAATCCTTCTGTGATTGAAAATAACTCTTTATTGATAGAATAAACTCATGGACAAAACTTAAGGAAGTTGTACCTTTTAGCATGTATATCAGGATTCAGACAATAACTCTGAAAGATACACTCATGGACAAAACTTAAGGAAGTTGTACCTTTTAGCATGTATATCGGGATTCAGACAATAACTCTGAAAGATACACTCATGGACAAAACTTAAGGAAGTTATACCTTTTAGCATGTATATCGGGATTCAGACAATAACTCTGAAAGATACACTCATGGACAAAACTTAAGGAAGTTGTACCTTTTAGCATGTATATCGGGATTCAGACAATAACTCTGTAAGATAAACTCACAGACAAAACTTGAGGAAGTTGTACCTTTCAGCATGTATATCAGGATTCAGACAATAACTCTGAAAGATACACTCATGGACAAAACTTAAGGAAGTTGTACCTTTTAGCATGTATATCGGGATTCAGACAATAACTCTGAAAGATACACTCATGGACAAAACTTAAGGAAGTTGTACCTTTTAGCATGTATATCGGGATTCAGACAATAACTCTGAAAGATACACTCATGGACAAAACTTAAGGAAGTTATACCTTTTAGCATGTATATCGGGATTCAGACAATAACTCTGAAAGATACACTCATGGACAAAACTTAAGGAAGTTGTACCTTTTAGCATGTATATCGGGATTCAGACAATAACTCTGAAAGATACACTCATGGACAAAACTTAAGGAAGTTGTACCTTTCAGCATGTATATCAGGATTCAGACAATAACTCTGTAAGATAAACTCATGGACAAAACTTAAGGAAGTTGTACCTTTTACCATGTATATCGGGATTCAGACAATAACTCTGAAAGATACACTCATGGACAAAACTTAAGGAAGTTGTACCTTTCAGCATGTATATCAGGATTCAGACAATAACTCTGAAAGATACACTCATGGACAATACTTAAGGAAGTTGTACCTTTCAGCATGTATATCAGGATTCAGACAATAACTCTGAAAGATACACTCATAGACAAAACTTAAGGAAGTTGTACCTTTCAGCATGTATATCAGGATTCAGACAATAACTCTGAAAGATACACTCATGGACAATACTTAAGGAAGTTGTACCTTTCAGCATGTATATCGGGATTCAGACAATAACTCTGAAAGATATTACAGTGACCTTTATTGAAGACATACGAGATAACCAAGTGTGAACAAATTTCTCTCTGTCTCCTTTAAATAATAATAATAATAATAGACGATCGGCAACATCAAAATTTGAAACTTCCTTAAGTTTTGTCCATGAGTATATTTCTTTCGTTATACGGTTTCTCCTTAAAGCAAAAACCTTTTAGTCTTACCTTTATTTTCCAATTATTTTTTAATTACTTATTTTTAAGAAAAGTTCCAAACTCTTATAAATTCAATAAATGTATAAATTGATTTTTCATTGATAGATTCGGGGGTATAAATAATAGATAATTTTGTTTGTTTATTTTGTTTCTTTTAGACCTTTATAATTGTTTGGAAGTAAAAAGTTCATTAAAAGTTGAAAAATAAGGAAATCGAAGTTTAAATGGATCGTCAATAGTTTAAAGGGGAATATATTTCTATTTTTCTTTCCTCAATTCGAAAAAAAATTCAGAATTTTTATTAATCAATATAATAGATTGAGTCTCTCAAAAGAGACGACCCATTAAATAAGTTTATTGAAAAAGGACGTACCTGAATCTGTAAAGAAAAAAAAAAACATTTTTTCTAAAAATACAGTTAAACCTGTCTATAGCGCCCCTTCTTGGGACTCACCAAAATAGGGTGCTATATAGAGGAGGTGCTATAGACAGGTCACTTTTAATGTAAATCGCATCGTACTACGTATTTAAAATCGGGGCGCTATAGAGAGTAAGGCGCTATTTAGAGGGGGTCCCTATAGACAGGTTTAACTGTATTTCGAAAGATTGTTTTCTCTCTTTATCAATTTACTGCACAGTAAACTTAATTTACAAATTCTTGTAGATGACATGGAAATCAAGTAATCTACAAGAATTTGTAAATTAACTTTACTGTGCAGTAAATTGATAAATAGGGAGCAAACTCTTGATATATTTTGAGAAAAAAATTGTTTTTTTTTTTTCTTTACAGATCCAGGTAAGCCCTTTTTTATATAAACCAATATAATAGATTTTAGTAGATTTTCGCAAAGAGAAAATATGTCAAATATAAAGCAAGAGAGCGCCATCTGTCTATAAGAAAGGATACTATATGGTGCGTTATTTTATTTTATTTTATTTTTACAAATGAAACACATCTACTGTCCTTACTGCAATGATAAAATATCGGAAGGATCTGACTTATCAGTGGTGAATCACTCTCCCAGCCGTCTCTCCTGTTTAATTTACAAGACCGCTCTACTTTTGATTGGTTCTACTGAATTTGTTTTTTTTTTTAAATCCCCAAAATTTAGAATAATCAGAAAATTCATTATAAACTCATGGACAAAACTTAAGGAAGTGGAAAGTTTTTTTATCTCGTTGGTCGTCTATTTTATTATTATTATTTAAGGAGACAGAGGTTGTTCACATATAGTTATCTCGTGTATTCTATATACAGTTACGAGCGTCATTCCTCATCTCCTAATCTCCTAATCAATCAACTCTGTCACCGTTTGCTTTTTTTTTTTTTTGGAATGGCGCCCTCCTATTGGTTGGCTACGGTCACGCCACCTTTGCCCCCTCCCCCCCCCCCCCCCCATCATGCCCCCTCACTCGCCATTTAACTATTGTGTTGGAGCGGGTCGCTCCCTAAATAAATGCATATATTATATAATAACCAAATGGAATCCTCTCTTTCTTTTTCCCAGTAAGAGACGCCTACGGAAGCCAACAGTACATAGACAGATAAAGCACATAGGCTATAGTTATTAACTAACATATGCAATTGATTAAGGCGCCAATTTATAATTGTAACAAATAGTATTTGAATCAAAACATTCAATCGGGTAAAACACGGGCGTTGCCCGGGTCATTCGGCTAGTCTTCAATAAAGGTCACCGTGTATCAAATATCAGAGTTATTGTCTGAATACCGATATACATTCTAAAAGGTACAACTTCCTTTATTTTTGTCCATGAGTGTGTCAATATTCTCTTGGCAAAATTTCGATCTATATGTTTGGCTATATAATTGACCTAATCACTTTACAAGCTGAAATATTTTCGGAAATTTCTAAAGATTTCATGGCTACTTTGTGAAGCTCGTGAATTTAAAGCTCGCCTTAGATAAAGATAATAGAACAAAGGTGGGCATTTTGAATTTGTTAAAACTGGTGTTATGGCTTCGTTACAGACTTTAGTCTTCTATATTTCAAAGATGATCAATAAATGGCGCATAGTTTCTGGCTCTATTTTGACGATAGAGATGACTGTTTTAATGAATGAACATCTAGTTGAACTAAATAACTCGAAGGTTGGCTACAACCACTTCTCATAAAAAAAAACTTCAACTAACCTTCAATCTTTATAGTACGAACCAAATACACTACCCGAATACCCTCTAGTCCTTAAATTCATTGTAGTAAGGACAGTATAAAATTGTTAATTTTAAAATATAGTCACACATTCACTCTATAAATAGTTTAGATTAGATTGGGGGTTGGTGGAAGGATGGTCTAAACCATTGGTTTATGACCGCTACAACCCGGGCTCGAATCCTGCATTGGGCACCTTTTTCTGATTTGAAGAAAATGCTCCAATGGCTCCCGATTATTGCAAAAGTTCAACCCTACCAGCGAGTGCAAGTAACCAGACGTGGCTCTGGCACATTTGTAAGTGCAAAGTCGAACTGCTTTTTACATGTGTAGACATGTGGTGCACTTACAGTAAAAAGCAGTCGCCAACTTCTACCCACCATGATTATCATGGTCTGTACCACAAGTACTAGGAATAATAATGCCTTCAATGTTTATAGTTCAAAACTAAATACAACTACCTGAATACTCTCTAGGTCCTTACAATCATTGTAGTAAGTGTTATAATGTGTCAAAGATACTAGAGGTGACAATCACTCATTGTCTGGCTGAAAAGAATTCATTTTACAGCGAGGAGAATTTACAACAACAACAACAAAAAGCCTTTATTGAGGACCTCTCGTCCTATATAGGATTCGCCAGTTTACAGAGTAAGAGAAGAGAACTAAGAATACAGAGAGAAACCTATATGTAGTAGGTATAGTATAGTATTTTCTACACTGTGACTATATACAACAGCAGCAACAAGCCTTTTACTGGAATCAAAGTCCTATACAGGATTCAGGATAATTTACATATTACATATGGATTTGCATAGCGTTAAAAGATAAAACAAAATTTACATATGAATGAAAATAGTTAATCATATCAAACTGACAAAATGCATAGTATATGATAATTTGCCATATATTACAACTGTAAGGACAGTATGAAATATGTTTATTTAAAAAAGGAGTCACACATTCACGCTATAAATAGTTCAGATTTCTAACTAGAGATGGCGCTCAATAATGTCTTCTCTACTTAATAGAAGGTTCATCCACCTTTATATAGAAGTCATTTCTTTCTTCACTTCTAGATCATAATATTTGGTTATCACAGAGGAGAGGTGAATATTCGTTGCAATATTTATTTACCTGAGTTATCATCATATCAATCTCCATCTATAAATATTTGACAGCGATTTATTTAATAAATTCATTGTTATGCATTAACTTTTTGTCTAGATTGTTGCACGGTCCAAGGGCTTCATGTCAATATTCTATTGGGTCCATATCAAGATTATAAGTCTGACCAAAACGGGTAATATCATAAAACAATTTTATTTCAACTAGGAAGGTTTTTACCAATTTCACCAAAACTCAAAATACAACTATATATAGATGGAAAGTTTGTCGGGAGGAAATTGATCCATAGAAGCATAAGGCACCTCTCCCATCAAAATAAACGTCAAAAACTGACGCCATATATTGACCGTCGCCGCAACTAGCAGCCTTGGGTCGATGACAAAGCCACAACACCAGCTTTGGTAAACAAAGAAGCGTCCACCTAGAGACCATGGTTTCGGGCTAATGGCCCTCGTCAGTCTAGGGCGGACTTTATTCCATGAGATCCACACGGTATCTAATGGAATCTTCACAATCTGCCAAAGAGGTGTTTTGCTGACAAGGTGGCTGGGCCAATCATATATATAAATTATATTTACATATAAAACACTGACGTCACGTGGCTGATGATGATTCACCGAGTAGGTCACCACAGAGTATTCTGTAACAATATTAAGACACCATCTATAGAATAGAATTGTAGTACTATACTATTTACTAAAGAGACAAGGGTCGCCTCTCCCGTCAAAATAGACGCCAAAGCTAGACGCCATCTATTGAACGTTGCCACAAACTAGCAAACACAGGTCGGTGACAAAGCCACAACACCAGCTTTGGCAAACTGAGAAGCGTTCACCTAGAAACCCTAGTTTGGGGCTAATGGCCCTTGTCAGTCTAGGGCAGACTTTATACCATGAGATCCACAAATGATCCAATGGATTCCATGGACCCCGTTACGTTAAAGGATTCTAAAAGAGGGCAGTAGACCTCTACCTGACTTGAAGAAAACTCTCTCGAGGTGGATGACTTTACTGAAGCAGACTGTATAGATGTATCATCACCTTGCTGTATCCTACTTGTTTAGTCTTCTCTTTTATATACCTATATTTAGCTATACTCATGGACAAAACTGAAGGATGTGGAAAGTCTTTGATGTCGTCGGTCGTCTATTTTTTTTTTTTTTTTTTTTTGAAGGAGACTGAGGCAATTGCGTTCACACTTGGTTATCTCGTGTCTTCAATAAAGGTCATTGTAATATCTTTCAGAGTTATTGTCTGAATCCCGATATACATGCTGAAAGGTACAACTTCCTTAAGTTTTGTCCATGAGTGTATCTTACAGAGTTATTGTCTGAATCCCGATATACATGCTGAAAAGTACAACTTCCTTAAGTTTTGTCCATGAGTGTATCTTACAGAGTTACTGTCTGAATCCCGATATACATGCTGAAAGGTACAACTTCCTTAAGTTTTGTCCATGAGTGTATCTTACAGAGTTATTATCTGAATCCCGATATACATGCTGAAAGGTACAACTTCCTTAAGTTTTGTCCATGAGTGTATCTTACAGAGTTACTGTCTGAATGCCGATATACATGCTGAAAGGTACAACTTCCTTAAGTTTTGTCCATTAGTGTATCTTACAGAGTTACTGTCTGAATCCCGATATACATGCTGAAAGGTACAACTTCCTTAAGTTTTGTCCATGAGTGTATCTTTCAGAGTTATTGTCTGAATCCCGATATACATGCTGAAGGTACAACTTCCTTAAGTTTTAACTATGAGTGTGTATATTTTAACTAGATGTCAATAAATTATTTCAAATTGTTTAAAAGAGAGGAATGTACAAAGAGGTATATCTATCCAAAGAACTCCCATCACAGTATTTACAGTGCGGTCTCAGGTCGTGGAACTCTCCCTGTTGGTAGAAAGAATTGAGAATTTTTATCATATTAACTCATTTTATGAATTTACAATAGGCTAACCTATGGAGTGGGGTGTTTAGATTCCTCTCTCTACATAGTTATACACGTATATGTGAAAACAATAGAAAAAATAATAATAAAAAGGTCAGGTGTTGATATTAAAAATAAGGAAGGCATATCCTGACCAAAAGCACATGTGCTTTTTAGATGGCAGAGCGCCATCTAGTTCGTGAATGACTTTTCTTGATATTTCAAGAAATTGGGTTGGCCAAATATTACGGAGCAAGTTAAATATAAACGTTTAGTTTATTTTTGCTCCACTAGATGGCGCTCTGCTATATAAATAACACATGTGCTTTTGGTCAGGATATGCCTCCATTATTTTTAATAGTTATATATTTTAAAACATAGTACACTTGGTACAGGCCATGATAATCATGAATCATGATGAGTATTAGTTGAATACTTCTTTTTACTCTAAGTACACCAGATATCTACACATATAGAAAGCAGTTTGACTTTTACATTTTACAAGTGTGCCGTTTGGTTACTTGCAATCATTGGTAGGGTTGTAATTTGACAATAATCAGGAGCCTTTGAAGCAATTTTATTAGAAAAAAAAGTGTCCAATGCGGGATTCGATCCCGGGATGTGACTGTCGAAAGCAGACGACTTATACCTCTCGTCTACCGACCATCATTCAGACATATAAAGGTGTCATCGGTCTGTGAATATTGAGAATTTTGATGGTATCTGCGGCGGATGAGAGGAACCTATCAATGGATACGTTTTTTATTATCCCTAGTACATGTGGTACAGGCAATGATAATCATGGTGGGTAGAAGTAGGCAACTGCTTTTACTGTAAGTGCACCACATGTCTACATATGTGAAAAGCAGTTCGACTTTGCTCTTATAAATTTGTCAGAGCCCCGTTTAGTTACTTGCACTCGCTGGCGGGGTTGAACTTCGGGGGCCATTGGAGAATTTTTTTTTTATCAGAAAAAAAGTGCTCAATGCGGGGAAAAAAGAAACAATGGATAAGTGAATACAGTCAATGACGTGGTTACAGGTTGGGAGTTACATTTGGTATATTGAGGAAACCTAGCAATAACTCTGGAAGATTCCTGTCCCTACATTACCAGACTTAAGTCTGGAAACCAAAGACTAATTATAAGTCAAAAACACGTCAACAGTGGATAAGAAATATAACCATAAAGTACTAATTCTTCTTTTAAATCAAATAAAATCAAATTTTCTACTCTCCTTACTTCGATTTTTATCTATTTATATCTATGATAAGGCACAATTTGGATTATAGATTATAAAACAAGGTAATAAGACCAAATCCAAATAAATAATTAGTGTGTGACGTTTCGGTAACAGCATTGTTACCATCTTCATCATCATGCATTCAATACTTTTGTCTAAAGATGGTAACAACGCTGATAAGGCATAATTTGAATTATAGATTATAAACACAAGGTAATAAGACCAAATCCAAATAGTGTGTGACGTTTCGGTAACAGCGTTGTTACCATCTTCATCATCATGCATTCAGTACTTTTGTCTGAAGATGGTAACAACGCTGATAAGGCATAATTTGAATTATAGATTATAAACACAAGGTAATAAGACCAAATCCAAATAGTGTGTGACGTTTCGGTAACAGCGTTGTTACCATCTTCATCATCATGCATTCAGTACTTTTGTCTGAAGATGGTAACAACGCTGATAAGGCACAATTTGGATTATAGATTATAAACACAAGGTAATAAGACCAAATCCAAATAGTGTGTGACCTTTCGGTAACAGCGTTGTTACCATCTTCATCATCATGCATTCAGTACTTTTGTCTGAAGATGGTAACAACGCTGATAAGGCACAATTTGGATTATAGATTATAAACACAAGGTAATAAGACCAAATCCAAATAGTGTGTGACCTTTCGGTAACAGTGTTGTTACCATCTTCAGACAAAAGTACTGAAGTACTAAAATTGTGCCGTATCATTATATAATCATATTTATTCATATTTATATTTATTCTGTATTTAACCGTATATAATCTTATATGAACTTTGAAAAAAAATCAGTTTCAATCTCAATCTCCTTACTGCGATGAAAAATAGTAGGAGGGCTTAGCTCATCATTGGTGAACACTCCCAGCGGTTTCGCTATGTAATCATCAGACCGCTTTTAGATCTCTGATACTGTATTGGACGATTCTGCTTATATTTTCAAAAACCGCTTTCCTCTTGGAAAGACAGATTTGATGCTTTATCCCTCTATTCTGTGTCAATTATCTGAGAACATGATCAAATCTAACAAAGGAAAATTTGAATAGAGTTATACACTTTTTATAATTAAATTATTTCTAATAAACTAAAAACCCATCAGGGAAAATATTATTTAGTATTTATAATTTTAAAGAGTATATATATATATTCTCTTTTATAATTTATATATTTAAAATTATATATAAAGATTTTCTATCATTTCTCTATTAAATATATATATGAAAAATATAATAAAAATAATAAATTAATATATTATTATATAAAAATTAATATTATATAAAATGAAGACACACACAAAGAGAGAGAAAAGTTTTAAATAGATTTTAAAAAAAATTTAAAAATTAATAAATATCAGACGATATTTTGGAAGAAAAGGCGGGCAGACGAACCCACCCAGTAGTTTCCCGCCACTTTGTCTCCAAGGCTAAAGTTTTTCAGACGATCAATAGCTTCGATCCGTTCGGCCACGCCCATCCCTCCTCCATACTTCTCTTTCTCATTATTTATCCACCAGACATCTTTTCAATGTTTACATTCTGTTCAAGTGTTTTCCCGCCAAAACTTCAATATATCTTTTGAGAGAGTCATTATCTATTACTCTATGAGTTTATTCTGTGATTATTGATTTTTTACAATCTTACACAGATCTCTTCTTTGTATATATATACATATATATTGTGTATATATATAAATAAAATATAAACAAATTATTTAAATGGTAAAAATTAACGAAAAATTAATTAACTAATTCCCTTTTCAACATTTGTTGTTTATTATATATAAAATTAAGCCATGATTTCTCAAATATAATCTTATAAAACATCCTAAATTAAATTTATTCAGTTAAGTAAATGAATATTTCTAAAACTTCAATGCAAATTTATATTTATGTATATGTTAAAGTGAAAACATCTGGTTTCCAGGGATAGGTTTCTTTTTAAAAAATTTAATTCACAAATCTCTCTATATATATTTCGGGCACGAAAGCCCTTCTACAGGAGAAAAAAGTATGAAAAGTAATAAAAATTAGAAAAAGGTCAGGTGATGATATATAAAAGTGGATTTGTCAAATTTTATGCCACTAGATGACGCTCTGATTATCATGGACTGTACCACGTGTACTAGGGATAAGCAAAAAAAAAAGAAGTAACCAAACGGGACTCTGGAACATTTGTAAGTGCAAAGTCGAACTGCTTTTCACATGTGTAGACACTTACAGTAAAATCAGTCGCCTTTTTCTATCCACCATGATTATCATGGCCTGTACCACGTGTACTAGGGATAAGCAAGTCAGGATATACCTCTGAAAATATTAATTACTTAAAGCATAATCCTCAAGATAATCAAAAATAAACAGAAATATCTTTTTTTCTAACATATATATCTAATGAGTTGAGTTACTGGTAGTTTCTTGTAGAATCCTGTCGACTAACTTTGTGATGATGAAGTGTTGACCGAGAGGAACAGTCAGGATGTGGTGAGTTTTCCAGTACCTCTCTGCACCTTGGAAGACCTTTAAAAGTTCTCACAAAGTACAGGCAGTCGTGGTCGAGGTAGAGTGGAAAGCTTGGGAATGTCCACACAGAAAACGAAGACACAGTTGCACTAAGAAAGTTCCGTGAACAGATAAAAGTTGAGCTAGGAGCGAAAGATGGGGAGATAGAAGTTTCTTACTAGTCTACATGATGGATGAGGAGGATCTGAGGTACGACCGACGTGGACTCACACAGATGCTGCACTCACTGTAAAGTGACTGTATTTATAGATTAAGACGGGGGGCCTTATGCGACAGGGGCCGTTTCTGAGAAAGGGGGCTTTGCATGTCACCAGATGTGAGAGGGGGCTTTGCATTCCACCAGATGTGAAGAGTGTGGGTGGTCTGGTCCATTTTTAGACCTTGTTGTGGGAAGTCTAAATCTATCTCGATTTTGACGTTATGACTTCTATCTCTTGCTTAGCTCAACTCTTAATCTATTACAGATTTTTATTTATTATCCTCAGTTTGTACAAATTACATTACATATGATGATGTAAAGACACATGTCAATAATGCGTATAATCATTTACAGATGTGTTTCTATTATACAACATTAAAATCTTGTTATAAGTTATATACAATATGGGTTTGTTGGCTTAAATTACCATATATATATATAATTAAATATAATTTTATATGAAAATGTATTTGCACATATCATTTGTATGAATTTATTTATTTTATCATTCGTATTCTAGTGAAGATTTTTATGGTGTTCTCTTGTTAAAAAAAGGAACTTTCAAGTCTGAAAAAAAAATAGAATTTCATATGATCTCTTTCAAAAGAATCTTATCCCCTGAATACACTGATAGTTTCATCTTAATTTGATACAGGGAATTGATTTATTAAATTCTAAAAATTATCATTTAAATGAATATCCCAAACTATTTTATTATCTATATTTAACTTTTCTAAAAAAATCCATTCCATGTGATACACACGGGCTAATTATCTATTCAAATATTAATGGCTAAAAGGCAAACACAATGCTCTTACATAACGACAAACACAAAAACATCAGCGGGCAAATATTAAATATTTAAACTACTTCACAAGCTCAATTATTCAGAACAAAAAAAAATCAATCTTTAATTAAAACTATTTTATGTTCAATCTCAAGAGGGATGAAGAGCTTTTGAAGAAACCACAAAATCTTAAGAGGAGAAGTAAATACGTTTTTCTATATAAATACATCACACAAAGTGGATAAAAATAAATATTTTTGAGTCAATCTATCTTTATATGGTTATATACACTCATGGATATAATTTAAGGAAGTTGTACCTTTTAACATGTATATCGGGATTCAGACAATAACTCTGAAAGATACACTCATGGATAAAACTTGAGGAAGTTGTACCTTTTAGCATGTATAATGGGATTCAGACAATAACTCTGAAAATATACTCATGGACAAAACTTAAGGAAATTGTGCCTTTCAGCATGTATATTAGAATTCAGACAATAAATCTGAAAGATATTACAGTAACCTTTATTGAAGATAAACGAGATAATCAAGTGTGAACTAAATTGACTCTGTCTCCTTAAATAAATGAGATATATTTTAGAGAATACATTGTTTAGGTATATATATGTTATATTAAAATATTATTTCATTTAAAATTATATTCGTAGATTCTAATACTCTGTTAAATCGACCGCCAGAGGTCACACTTCCCCTATGGCCGGCTCAAAACTTTTGTACATTATGTAAATATTTTTTGTTTTCCTTTTTCTACTCGCGCGCGCCTTAAGCCAGGCAGTGCTTTTACCAAATTATGTTTTTCATATATATTCCTTAGTTCAATTAAAGAAATCTCTGATCAAAACTATTTTATTATTCCTACGACTGCAGAACAATATCGTAACATAATCATGTATAAAGCTATACAACCAGTTTAACCGCATAAGTTTCGTTTTATTTATGAAAAATCATTTTTTAATTTCAAAGAGAAATAATTTAATATTTCTAACTTTTGGATGACGTATGAAAAGGTTGAATATATGAAGAGTGATGGTCTATATATGAATGGATGACGTATGGAGGGTGAAAAATATTAAGAGTAATGGCGAACGGAAAAATAAAAGTGTCCAGGAGCGGGAAAAGTTAGAAATTTTAAATTATTTCTCTTTGAAATTAAAAAATGATTTTCATAAATAAAAAAAACTTATGCGGTTAAAATGGTTGTATAGCTTTATAATTATGCGCCGCAGTCATTTATAAGTATAATCATGTATACCAAAATCAAGCAACAAATAATAATAATTCAATATATCAACCTAATTCCAAAATACAATAGAAATTCTCTTTTTTTTTATTAAATATAACATATATATATATATATATATATATATATAGTGTAGAAACTATATAACAAAATTATAACAGTGATTCTAATTTTAAAACTTAAGGAGCAAACTGATAATAATGATAACTTATATCAGTTAGATTTGATTAGATTAGCAAGCTAAATCTAAATTAATTATAATTGTAAATAGTTATTTAATTTTATAGTCCATTTTTGTATTAAGATTATCTTCACTATTATGATCATTTAAATTCAAATTATAAAATTTGTAAAATGTTATTAATTTGTAGATAGAGAGAGAAAAAAAAATCCTTTACTTCTACTACATCCTCAAGTTAATTATATATTTATAATTAATAACAATAAAAATTAACAAAGTAACGTCTATTACATCGGCTTTTACACGTCATTCAGACATACTCTAATCCTATATATAGAATAATCGAAGAGAGAATATATATAATAGTTAGAAAAAAGAGAGAAAGACAGAACCATGCACTTTTGATCAAACTAATAATAAGGAAAAAAAAAAAGAGTTTTATAAAGAAGGTAGATAAGATTGTTAGTATATATATATATTTTTTTTTTTATGATTTTATATTTTATCCTTTTTTTTTTTTAAAGATTTTTAAAGGTTTTTTTATTTTATAATATGATTATAAATAGTTGTATTTAGTAATATATCTATAGTATGAATTAACATTTGTTATAAGTTTGGATATTATGTTTTGAAACCCTAATGGTAGACCAGACATACACAAAAGACTTTAAATTGAAATGAATTGGAAAAAGAGATCTGCTGGAACGGGGATCTTCAGATTAAATTCATTTCAATTTAAAGTCTTTTGTGTATGTCTGGTCTACCATTAGGGTTTCAAAACATAATATCCAAACTTATAACAAATGTTAATTCATACTATAGATATATTACTAAATACAACTATTTATAATCATATTATAAAATAAAAAAACCTTTAAAAATCTTTAAAAAAAAAAAAAAGGATAAAATATAAAATCATAAAAAAAATATATATATATATACTAACAATCTTATCTACCTTCTTTATAAAACTCTTTTTTTTTTTCCTTATTATTAGTTTGATCAAAAGTGCATGGTTCTGTCTTTCTCTCTTTTTTCTAACTATTATATATATTCTCTCTTCGATTATTCTATATATAGGATTAGAGTATGTCTGAATGACGTGTAAAAGCCGATGTAATAGACGTTACTTTGTTAATTTTTATTGTTATTAATTATAAATATATAATTAACTTGAGGATGTAGTAGAAGTAAAGGATTTTTTTTTTCTCTCTCTCTATCTACAAATTAATAAAATTTTACAAATTTTATAATTTGAATTTAAATGATCATAATAGTGAAGATAATCTTAATACAAAAATGGACTATAAAATTAAATAACTATTTACAAATATATATATATATATATATATATATATATATATATATTGGTGTATATTTAACTTTGTATGAGATGGTTGAAAGTCGTTATGGAAGGGCAAACTAGATGAATGAAAAGACAATTAAGGTTGAAGAAACTGCAAGACCGTTGCTTAGTGCAACCCTGTTTCTTCATTAAAAAAATAAAGTTGCTGATGGCTTGCGCCATCTATCGGAATAAATATCAACTATTCTCGTTGATTTTTAATTATTCCAGAATTGGTCAACTACCCATTCTTCATTAATAAAGAAAAACTAACCACGTACGCGTTTCGGGCTGTTGGCCCTCATCAGCGTGGTGCAAGCTGTATCTAAACGACCGAAAAACTGGTCATTCAGACATCCTGAAAAGTCATGAAACGGGTAGTTAAGGCCAGAATTGAATGAAAGCGCGTCACAATGTGAAAAATAATAGTACAAATGTGATAATATACTGGGATAGGTGTTCTTTGTATATAAAAAGGGCATATCTGGATCGGTTGAAGAAAAAACAACAATTTTTTTTTTCAAGAAATTTCGAGGGATTGCTTCCTCTTTATCAATATTTAATACACAATAAACTTAATATAGTTATGTAACAAAGTTTATTGTGTAATAAATTGATGAAGAGGGAGAAATTCCTCGAAATATTTTGAGAAAAAAAGTGTTTTTTTTTCTTTAACAGATCTAGTTACGCTCTTTTTTATATAGAAATATATTCAAAAAATTAAGAAAGCCTATCCTGACCACAAACACATGTGCTTTTTAGATGGCAGAGCGCCATCTAGTGGAGAAAAAATAAACTAACGTTTATTTAACTTGCTCCGTGATATTTGGCCAACCCTATTTCCTGATAAATCAAGAAAACCCATCCACGAACGCGTTTCGCGCTGTTGGCGCTCTTCAGCGTGGAGTAGGCTGTAACCACTGCGACGAAAAATATTTTTGGTCCCAGAGTGGGAAATGGGTATTTAAGGCAAAATTTAAGGCCTTCTTATGACTCAATCTATGTTCTTTGTCTTTTTAATTTACAACCAGAGAATAAAAATAGAACGGATGGAACACATAGATGTCTAAACTATTTAATTCTCCAATTAACCATACGACATGAGCATTTACAGTACTGGCTTACCTGGCAAGCATCCTTGTCATCCTTGCATGATCAGAAGATGTCTTTCTCTTAATATTTTACTCTGTTTCATTTGGAAGATCTGTCTATATGTACATATGTAGTGATTGTAAAACGAAATTTGACAACTATACCGCAAATGTTTCTTTTAAACGAAAAATCGAAATTTATTCCAAGGAGAAATAACTATTATTTCTAACCTTAGGAATGAAGTATGATAGGATGAATTGTGAAGAGTAACGATAAACGGAAAAATAAAGTGTCCAGGGATGGGAAACGAACCCACAGTGTTCCGCTTACCGGGTAGATGCCATGTCCACTAGGCTTTATTTTTCCGTTCATCATTACTCTTCACAATTCATCCTATCATACTTCATCCCTAAGGTTAGAAATGATCGTTATTTCTCCTTGGAATAAATTTTGATTTTTCGTTTAAAAGAAACATTCGCGGTATATTTGTCAAATTTCGTTTTACAATCATAGGCCGCATTATATTGTATTATACTCGTATGTAGTGATGGAAACAAAGATGGACAATCCCATGGATATGTACCATGTACCATGGATATGTACATATGTAGTGATGGAAACAAAGATGGACAATCCCATGGATATGTACATATGTAGTGATGGAAACAAAGATGGACAATCCCATGGATATGTACCATGTACCATGGATATGTACATATGTAGTGATGGAAACAAAGATGGACAATCCCATGGATAAACCATGGATATGTACATATGTAGTGATGGAAACAAAGATGGGCAATCCTATGGATAAACCATGGATATGTACATATGTAGTGATGGAAACAAAGATGGACAATCCCATGGATATGTACATATGTAGTGATGGAAACAAAGATGGACAATCCCATGGATATGTACCATGTACCATGGATATGTACATATGTAGTGATGGAAACAAAGATGGACAATCCCATGGATATGTACCATGTACCATGGATATGTACATATGTAGTGATGGAAACAAAGATGGACAATCCCATGGATATGTACCATGTACCATGGATATGTACATATGTAGTGATGGAAGCAAAGATGGACAATCCCATGGATAAACCACAAGGTAACTAATGGCAGTGAGACTGTGAAATATGACACAAAATTTCTATTAGAAATCAACACTCCGTTATTTATTCTCGAATCCATCTATTTGTTTCTCTTATCCCATATATCTTTGTTAGGTTTCTCCATTTGTCATTGTTTCTATGGAAACCTGGATCCTACTATTATATCTCTTTGTTGTTGTTAGTGGCCATTATAAGTCGACTTTTAGTGACTCTATATGAACATATATTCTCCATTTCTCAATAATATATTCCTTTGTATTAATATATTAGGGTGAAAACATGTGGTTTCCAGAGATGATGTAAAAAAATAGTACCATAAAAAGTGAAATTATACTTGAATCGAGTGTATAAATAGAGAAAAAAAGGAATCTTCTGATTATGCAACTAAAAGTTGCTGATGGCTTGCGCCATCTATCAGAATAAATTTCAACTAATCGTTTATTTTTCATTATTATAGAATTGGGCAAATAAAATATCCCGAAACGCGTAGGTGGTTAGTTTTTCTTGATTAATCAAGAGAAAGGGTAGTTGGCCAATTCTCGAATGATAAAAAAAATCAACGATTAGTTGATAATTATCCCGATAGATGGCGTAATCCATCAGCAACATTTAATTGTACAATCAAGAGATGTCTTTATTTCTCAATTTAATGGGATAAGTTTCTTTTAAAAATGTAACAACAACAAGATCGATCTTTATTTAGTCATATAAACGACGATACAGTTTTAAGTGTTAGTAAGTTAGTCCTATTAAAAAACCGTCGGAGCTCTGGCTTGGCGCGGTCCATGACGAAGTCGGAGGGGCTGTATCTGTATAAAGGGTCGGTGTTTCGGCAGTCGTTCTTCATTTGTTCGATCAAATGCTGTATCTCAGGGCACTCTACGTAGCGGTGTAAAATGTCCGGCGGTCCTAGGCAGGCGGAGCACGCTTGTTTTCCATTCCTGGTCGGGTAGGGCAAGGCTCGTTAAAAATGTAATTCATATATCTTTATCTTTCGTTTATGGAATCCCATCTACAGGAGAAACACACTATACATTCTGAACATTGTATCTTGTAAAGAAAGAAAAAGGTATCTCCTTATCGTGAAACTGAAAGTTGCTAATGGCTTGCGCCATCTATCGGAATAAATATAAACTATTCTCGTTGTTATTTTTAATTATTCCATAATTGGCCAAGTACCCATCCTTTATTAATCAAAAAAGCTAACTACATTTCGAGCTGATATTGTATTGGGAAAAGATGCATAAATTAAGAAAAAAAAAGGGCATCCCATTTTTCCACATTGTATCTTGTGTTTTCTCCTTTAGAAGGGTTTCCATGCCCGAAAGTTAGAGATTTGAATTATATTTTTGAAAAAGAAACTAGTCCCTGAAAGCCTGATGTTTTTACTCTAAAATATTGTCCAATTTAATCTATTAGTGACAATTACTCGCACCACATCTAGTGAAATTCCAGTAGCTTCCTTTACCCTTCTAGCCAGCTCATTACAGGTCTTCCTCTCTTCCTTCAATTTTCCTCACCATCAGCATCTTTTCTAAGCCATTTGTTCTCATTACGGGGTGGGTGGAAGGCTGGTTAAACCGTTTGGTTTACGACCACTACGACCCGGGTTCGAACCCGCATTGGACACTTTTTTTCTGTTTAAAAAAAAAATGCTCCAATGGCCTTCGATTCTTGCAAAAGTCCAACCCCACCAGCGAGTGCAAGTAACCAAACGGGGCTCTGGCACATTTGTAAGTGCAAAGTCAAACTGCTTTCACATGTATAGACATGTGGTGCGCTTACAGTAAAAAGCAGTCGCTAACTACCCACCATGATTATCATGGCCTGTACCACGTGTACTAGGGATAAGAAAAAAAAAAAAAAACGTGTGAAGAAGGTCAGCCTTTATTTAAACATTATTGGTATTCTAGGAAGCTACCAAGATTAATTTTATTTAAGATTAAATCATTTTTTTCCTTTTATCTCTGCTCATAACAATCTTCTGGCAATAGAAAGATTTTTTTCCATGGTTTTCATAACTTTTTCTTAAGCTAACAAATTAACAATTCGAACATTTAGCGTTGAATTCAAATGCTATCGTAACCGAAAAAGTTAAATAGATTTTAGTGTATTTGAATTCATTTTTAACCGTCTAAAACTATCTCCTTATAAGGATTTGTTTTGAAAATAGAGCAATCCATTAATAAATTAGGATCAGACATAGTAAAGCCACGCTTGATAGATTGAGCAGAAAGTAGGAGAATAGCGTGGTAAGTTTCTTTATTCGGCACTACGAGCTTTCGGGCATCAGCTGCCCTTCATCAGGTACAATGCGTGATTAGAATCTATTATATAATATATTAGCATCTAATCACGCATTGTACCTGATGAAGGGCAGCTGATGCCCGAAAGCTCGTAGTGCCGAATAAAGAAACTTACCACGCTATTCTCCTACTTTCTGCTCAACCATTAATAAATATTTAATTAAAAGGCATAACACAATATAATACACTGCGGCCTGTGATTGTAAAATCCCTGGACACTTTTATTTTTCCGTTCGTCATTACTCTTCATAATTCACCCTTTCATACCTCATCCAAAAAGGTTAGAAATAGTCAATATTTCACCTTGAAATAAAATTTTAATTTGTCGTTGAAAAGAAACTCATGCGATGTATCTTCTAGTGTCGTTTTAAAAAGGCATATATTGGATCAAAATATAATTTATTTTACCAATATTTCAGTTGGCTTAATGCCAACTTTTTTCAAGGTATTATAACATATTTAATGTGTGTGTCAACAACAGCCTGCACCATGCTAATGAGTACCAAAAACACGAAACGCGTACGTGGAATCTATTATGATATATTTAGGTGGTAGCTTTCTTAGATACAAAAATATCTTTATCAGGACCCTATACGTGCTATAAAAACAACTCGCAAGAGTTTCTGTAAGCCTCAAATGTTGTTTTACCACATATAGTATCATGATAAAGATCTGTTTAGAGCTCGAAAGCTCAATTTTATTATCGTAATAAAGAACATATTATCTTAGCGCCATTTCTCGATGAAAATTATAAACATATATTGGATAAGGGTTGTAGAAATATATTTATATATATTTTTTTATAAAACGACACTTGAAGTTACACCGCATGAGTTTCTTTTCAACGAATAATTAACATTTTATTTCAAGGTAAAATATCGACCATTTTAAACCTTTTTGGATGAAGTATGGAAGGGTGAATTATGAAGAGTAATGACGAACGGAAAATAAAAGTGTCCAGGGATGGGAATCGAACCCACAATGTTCCGCTTACCGGGCAGATGCCATGTCCACTAGGCTACCCTTGACGTATTTATTACGTATATATAAACACAAAGCAATAACGCGCCATCTATACATATAAAATAAAAGGATTTAAAAGCGCGAATGTTTCTTTTATACATAATACAAACTTTTACTGTCCTTACTGCGATGAAAAAATATGTATTGGGAGTGCTTGGCTCATCAGTGGTGAACCCTCCCAGCGGTTTCGCCAATTTAATCCACCAGACCGCTTCTCAGAGCTCTAATACTGTATTGGATATGTATAGATGGCGCGTTATTGCTATGTGTTAATTTATGTCTAACAGACCTTGTCTTTATAGTTTGCTGAAGAGCATTGCTCGGTGCAAATATTTGAATGTAATTCTACCGTCCTATAAGCTTATGTACATAGTTTTCTTGAAACCCATTTCTGAGATTCCACATTCAGTGCTGCGTATTTAAGCAGAATCGTCCAATACAGTATTAGAGCTCTGAGAAGCGGTCTGGTGGATTAAATTGGCGAAACCGCTGGGAGGGTTCACCACTGATGAACCAAGCCCTCCCAATATATTTTTTCATCGCAGTAAGGGCAGTAGAAGTTTGTATTATGTATAAAAGAAACATTCGTGCTTTTAAATCCTTTCATTTTATATGTATAGATGGCGCGTTATTGCTATGTAGAAATATATTTATATATGTATTTTTTCAAAGAACATATTTATACATATTTTTAATAGCTTATGGTTTCAAATAGAAATTCTTATTTCAAAAAAATATGGTCGACTTTACTTGATTTATAAAGAAAAAAAATAGTTTTGTCAATCGTCTTTAGTAAGTCTAAATCAAATTTTAGTTAATATTTGTTCCAAAAGATGGCGCTATACAATCTAAACCTCACATCTGAGTAATCCGGATAGGACTATGTAGTTATTTACACCTAACAACGGTGTTTTAATTACTGGAAAACTTAATATTGAGGAAGATAATTTCAACACCGAAGTTTTATCTGAAATTCCACCGGGGAAACAACTTTTGCTTTTTAAAACTTTAATTAATAGAGAGTGATTAAAGGAAGCTAACTAGAGATCGGTATCTGGAGTAGACTTTATGGTGGTAACTTTTCTGTCGAGTTTGTCAAATGGTTTGTTTGTTTTTGTTAATATGAAAAGAATACTTAAACACAACAAAGGTTCTTTTCTTATATACACGAGGGAAATGATGTATCAAATACAATTTGAAGCTCAATCTTAAATAGATTAATATCCTATATGATTGAAAATGTGAGATGTATTCAACAAAATGTAAGAAAAGGTTTTACTGCGATAAGTGAGCTACAGGCCAACACTAGAGATGACCCACCTGACATTCTTTTGATTCAAGAACCATATGTTTTACATAAACTGCTAAATTCCATTGGAACGCTTTTATTTGGTAATTAACTCTTTTTAGTATTGTTTTAACTAATAATTCTCTAATATCCAGCGTATTTTCATTATAAAATATTCCTTAAAACTTTTTTTTAACCTGTAAATTGCTTTTCTCGAATAAACACAATACTTTACAATTTGATTTCATTTAACTAAATTTGCTTACCAACCCTTTGTACATATATCAATTGTGTTGATATATTTTTTATATTTTCTTCTAACTAACTTGTATATTAATTCTGTACATATTTAAAATATCTTTCTTTCTTTTCTTTAAAAATGTTGTTTATTTTTATAGTGCAAGTGTCCCTAGGGGGACATAGCGCTCTAAGTCGAAATAAATAAATCATATATATATTTCTGAAATTTATATACAAATCCAACCTACTATAATATGTTTTAGTATAGAAGAAGTATACACGAAGTATGCAAGCAATAGACAAGTATAGGACGATGAATATAAGGAAAATATACAAGTAGGCATATATTGCTGTTGATATTTATCCCAAGTAAATACAGTACAATCCATGATAATCATGGTGGGTAATGGGACACGACTGTTTATTCTGTTAGTACATCCCATATTATACCCAGTTGTGTTACTTGCATTTACATTAGCATCTGTTCTGAAGATAGAACAAACCATATTTAAATCTTTAGATAATGAAAAGAGGCATATATTGGATTGAATAAAGTATTTATTTGCTAATATTTCGGTTGGCTGAATGCCAACCTTTGTCAAGGTGATTACATTCTGTATAAACAAACTTAACGTCGCATAGTTTATACAAAAATGTAATGCCTTGACGTTCGGCCAACCGAAATATTGGCAAATAAATGTTTTATTCAATCCAATATATGTATTTTTATTACCTATATGTATGTATGTTATATAAAAATATTATTTTATTTAAAATTATATTTCATAGATTCAAATATTCTGTTAAGTCTACCACCAGATGTCGCGACTTCCCTTTATATAGCCTATTGTTGTTGTTTCCCGATGGCCGGCTCAAATCGTTTGTAAATTATGTAAATAAGTTTTCATTTTTTTATTCTTACGCCTTAAGCCAGGCGGTACTTTTATCAAATTATGTTTTTTATATATTCCTTTAGTTCAATTAAAGAAATTACTAATTAAAACTATTTTTATTATTATATTTTCAAGATTTTTGCCACGACTGCATTACCAATACTATTTAGTACTAAAAATAACAAGCAAATAATTCCATAGCATAATCCTCAAGATAACCAAAATCAGCAGAAAATCTATTTTATTTCATAATATATATATATATATATATTGTCGCGGAGATAAATAAAGCAAGGGCAAATTTGGGAATAATTAATTTATTATAAGGGGTATTTATAGGGAGAGAGAGAAAGTACAACTTACCCCAAGTTAAAAGATAATCCTAATGAACGACGTCAGCCACCGTCCTGTTTTCCTTATTTACAGATCAGCTTCCGAGAACCCCTCACACCTGTGGTCCCCCCCGGGATCCAGGGATGATTGACAGGTGTCCCATCTGGATGGAGCTTCTTGACAATATAATACAATGTCATCGCAGTAAGGACAGTAGAAGTTTGTTTTATGTGTAAAAGAAACATTCGAGTTTTAAATGCTTTCATTTCAAAAGTGAATCTTGCGATAAATATTTTTCAGTAGCGCATATACACTCGTAGACAAAACTTAAGGAAGTTTCATATTTTGATGTCGCCAGTCGTCTATTTTTTCAAGGAGCCAGAGTTAATTTTGTTCACACTTGGTTATCTCATGTGTCTTTAATAAAAGCTCTTCAAATAAAAGACACTTCGGCCAGTAAAAGTGGCTATGATGTAACAATGGTGACTTGACAGGATACGACAACACAGTGAAAGGAATAGGATAGTGAAAGTGATGTGACTGGAAGACATTGAAAATAGATAGTGAACAGGACATGGTATGATAAGACACGGTGTAATAGGACACAGGGACACGGCGGGGTTTGACAGGACAATGACACGGTGTTACAGGACACAGTGACACGATGTGACGCAGTGACATGATGTGCCAGGACACAGTGACACGATGTGACGCAGTGACATGATGTTACAGGATACAGTGACACGATGTGACACAGTGACACGGTGTGCCAGGACACAGTGACATGATGTGCCAGGATACAGTGACACGATGTGACGCAGTGACATGATGTGCCAGGACACAGTGACACGATGTGACGCAGTGACATGATATGCCAGGACACAGTGACACGATGTAACGCAGTGACATGATGTGCCAGGACACAGTGACACGATGTGACGCAGTGACATGATGTGCCAGGACACAGTGACACGATGTAACGCAGTGACATGATGTGCCAGGACACAGTGACACGATGTGACGCAGTGACATGATGTGACAAGACCTGGTATGACAGGACAGTGAAACCGTGTGACAGGACACAGTGACACGATGTGACGCAGTGACATGATGTTACAGGATACAGTGACACGATGTGACATAGTGACACGATGTGACGCAGTGACATGATATGCCAGGACACAGTGACACGATGTGACGCAGTGACATGATGTTACAGGATACAGTGACACGATGTGACACAGTGACACGGTGTGCCAGGACACAGTGACACGATGTGACGCAGTGACATGATATGCCAGGACACAGTGACACGATGTAACGCAGTGACATGATGTGCCAGGATACAGTGACACGATGTGACGCAGTGACATGATGTGCCAGGACACAGTGACACGATGTAACGCAGTGACATGATGTGCCAGGACACAGTGACACGATGTGACGCAGTGACATGATGTGCCAGGACACAGTGACACGATGTAACGCAGTGACATGATGTGCCAGGATACAGTGACACGATGTGACGCAGTGACATGATGTTACAGGATACAGTGACACGATGTGACACATTGACACGGTGTGCCAGGACACAGTGACACGATGTGACGCAGTGACATGATATGCCAGGACACAGTGACACGATGTAACGCAGTGACATGATGTGCCAGGATACAGTGACACGATGTGACGCAGTGACATGATGTGCCAGGACACAGTGACACGATGTAACGCAGTGACATGATGTGCCAGGACACAGTGACACGATGTGACGCAGTGACATGATGTGCCAGGACACAGTGACACGATGTAACGCAGTGACATGATGTGCCAGGATACAGTGACACGATGTGACACAGTGACACGGTGTGCCAGGATACAGTGACACGGTGTGACAAGACGTGGTGTGACAGGACAGTGACTGATGGGCGATGAGGGCCCGGAACCCCGAGAGCGAGGCCCTGGTGGCCCACGACGCGCCCCCCGCCACCAGCTACACCCAGGAGGAAGCCGACTACGTCGACACGGACGTCTCCCTGTTGTCCCAGTTCCACGAGGACGCTCTGTCACAGGTGGGACATCTTCTCAGCCATCTACTACCTCACAAATCCCATGCTCCTGAACCTAATCAGTTTTTTTACACACATAGATAAAACACTAAATTTCTACAATATATACATACATGAAAAAAAACAATAGAAAAAATAATTAAAAACGCAAGTTTGGCCTTAAATACCCATTTCTTGGTTTTTCAGGAAGCTACTGGGACCAAAAATTTTTTTGGTCGCAGTGATACAGCCTAGTCTACGCTGACGAGCGCCAACAACGCGAAACGCGTTCGTGGATGGCTTTTCTTGATTTATCAAGAAATTGGGTTGCCCAAATATCAGGGAACAGGTTAAATCAATGAATAGTTGATTTCTGTTCCACCAGATGGCGCTCTGCCTTCTGAAAAGCACATGTGCTCTTGGTCAGGATATGCTTTTTTTATTTTTAATATGCATATATGTCATAATATATACTCTTCCAGGAATAATAAAGCAAACCTAGAGCCAGCCCAGAGAGAGATGGGATGTAAAGTCCGGTCAATTGAGACAGCAGCGACATTCCAAGGGGCGGCAAATGGGGCCCGTCCGTCAACACCTTGGGACTTTTAAAACAGTTGGTGATTGTGTGCCACACGAACGGCCGGCCGCTCAACGGTAGCAGGCCCGGCTGTCCCCCCCCCCCCCGTCTCTCTCGGGTTGCCTGGGATTCCTCTTCCAAATTTGTGGTGTCCTTATTTCTCTTTCCCCACCTTATTATTATATTGTCACATATATATATATATTATGATAAATTTTGTTTGAGATAGAATTTGTTTAGTTAGTTTAAGGATACATGAGTATGTTTGTTATATTGTTATTGTTTTGTAGTATGAGTAAAAATAATAATGATATCATTATTTGCTAGTTTGTTTTAATTGAACTTATGAAATATAGAATACATAATCTGAGTATGAAACAATACCTGACTTAAGGTTTGAAGAATAAATAAAATATCACATATTTACATATCTACAGAAAGATTTGAGCCGGCCAACGGGAAAAGAAGAAGAATAGAATATGGTTTTACGGGCTACTAACCAAAGTGTATGGTTTTTGAACCCAAAGAAATAGACATGGCGAAGGGAAAACAACAACAATGATTTTATATAGGGAAAGACGTGACATCTGGCGGTCGACTTTACAGAGTAGTTTGTTCTAAAAATTATAATTTTAAAAATAAAATAATTTTATATAACATTTATCGAGGCATTACATCTTTGTATACACAAACTCAGCGCCGCATAGTGTTATAATATCACAGTTGAAATCATTTAAAATAAAAAGTAGGTGTGGGAAATTTGTGCATGAAAAGTTATTCAAAAATTATCATCAGAAAAAGAGAAATATCTTAAAAGCGCTGAGTTTGTGTATACAAAGATGTAATGCCTCGATAAAGGTTGGCGTTCAGCCAGCCGAAATATTGGCAAAATAAATATTTTATTAAATCCAATATATGCCTTTTATTATCTAATGAATTAAATATGGATTGCTCTGTTTTCAAAATAACATTTATATAAATGAATAACAAATATAATACTTCTTGAAAAAAAGATACTTCGGCCAGTATAAATCTTTTTATTACCTCGACGTTTCGACAAAAATCGTTGGAATGATATTGAGATATTTCATAGGAATATAAAATTTAAAAAAGAAAGATTATTTTTAGAGGGGTGGGTATCACGGGAAATGGGGAAAAGAACTTTAAATGTATATGAAGATATTCCGCTACAATACAATGTTTTTAAATTTAAAAAAGTAGTTATAAAGGGTAAGTATAAATTGTACATAATAGATATCGATTAATATATACCATTGTGAAATCTTTTAAATGTTATTATTATTTTTTATATTTATTTTTGTTTATAATTTCTTAATATATATAAATATGTATATCATAATTTTATTTCAAAGATCGTAGTCTTTGTGAGTTAAATATTTATTTTTGACTCGTGCTTTGGATGTTGTACAAAATTTCGAATATCGCGTGAGAACGCCCTTAGAGCCTTAGAATAATTTTTAACGCCTTGCTATATGTTTAATTTTTGTTTGCTCTTGACGAGGACAAAAGATTTTTGTCGAAACGTCGAGGTAATAAAAAGATTTATACTGGCCGAAGTATCTTTATTTTCAAGAAATATGAATGCCGGCCAGGCAGCCTCTATCTTCACGATAAATATAATACTAGGGTGGTAAAAATATCGCAAAGCTTTAATGCATAAATAAAGATGTCTTCTTACAGTACATGATTACCTATGATTAACTCTATGTTATATATTCAGATGATGGATTAGCGCGTCATTTGTTATGAGAAATTTAAACTATTTTTGTCGCGTGTGATTCTTTTTAAAATAAAATAATGGGAGGGCGGTAGTAAATTGATTTATTTTTTAAAAGAATCATATTCATCAAAAAATAGATTGAATTTCTTATATTCAAATGAATAGAAACTATAACTGAATTTATAATTATAATAGAAATGAACACACTTTATAACTTCGCCTTCCAAATCAAAATTTCTACTTTTAAACCGTTCAAACTGTTGGGAATCTCTTATGGTTCAGACAATGAAACAACAAATAACAAGTTTACTTACAGCTGAAGTGGTTTTAAAGAATTAGGCGATTTTACCTTTTATGAAAGTATTTTAAATTTATTATTTTCAAATAGAGATAGAAAAGAACATTTAACAATTTACATTACAATTACTAATTTTGTAAACAAAACCAACACTCCCTTGTTCTCGTTTTTATATTACAGTGTTGTCAGTCTAAAAGTATTTCAAGATCATTGATTTACTATTCTTCTTTTTTTCCAACATTCCCTCTTAAATCAGTGATCTTATCACATTCAACAGTTTCTTCACTTGACTCATGTTTTAAATGGTTGTCATAAGAAGGGATTTGAATTTGTCAAACTTTGGTCTGGCTAGAGGTTTTGTTAGGATGTCTGCAATTTGGTGTTCTGTTGGACAATATATCAGGTTAAACTTTTGAGCTTGATCTTTCACAAAATGATATTTGACATCAATATGTTTAGTTTTAGTGGTGAATTGGCCTGATTTTATAATTTTTATAGTGCTTTGGTTATCAACATAGAGATTTATATCAAAATTATCTGGAATTAATTCTTCTAATAGGGATCTTATGTATGACACTTCTTTGCATGCATCTGCTGCAGCAATGAACTCTGCTTCAGTGCTTGAAAGGGCAATTACAGGTTGCTTTCTGGAGCACCAACTTATGGGACCTCCACATAAGTAAACTACATATCCTGTGGTACTTTTTCTAGTTTTAATATCTCCAGCAAAGTCAGAATCACAATACACATTTAATTCAAATGGCATCTCTCCATCATATTATATGCCTAAATTGGTGGTGTGATTTAAATATCTTAGGGTTCTTTTGATGTTTATAATATCTTGAGTTGTAGGATCATGCATTGGCCTGCTTTCAAAATTTGTGGCAAAGGTCATGTCTGGTCTAGTTTTGTTTGTCAAATATAAAAGGCTTCCAATTGCTTGTCTGTAGGGAAATTTGTTATCATTTGATATTTCTAAGTTTTTGTCTAATTCTTTTGCTACATCTGTAATGGGAGTGGGTACTGGTTTTGAGTTTTGCATATTATATATTTCAAGAACTGATTTTGCATAATTTTCTTGTGAAAGTAAAATTTTATTTTTTTCCTCAAAACACAGATTTATTCCCAAAAAAGTTATTGGATCATTGTGTTTATTTTAACTTCAAACTCTTGGCATAGTTTTTCTAAAATATTATTTAATTCTTCTTCATTATCTCCCATTAAGATACCATCATCTACATATATTGCAAGGTACATATTTCCTTTGTTGGTTTTAAAAAGACATGGCTCTGATTTTAGTTGTATGAAATCTTGGGATTTGAGAAAGGTTTTTAATCTTTCATTTCATTTTAATGGCGCTTGCTTTAAACCATACAATGCCTTTCTTAACCTGCATATGTTCCCTTTATAACCTTCTGGCAATTGAACGTATATTTCTTCATCCAAAAACCCATATAGAAAAGCTGTTTTATGTCAAATGTTTTAAAAACAAACCTTCTCTTAGCCATTAGAGCAAAGTATATCCTTAAAGAGACAGTGCTTATAACTGGACTGAATGTCTCATCATAATCAATGCCTGCTTCTTGTTCAAAGCCTCTTACAACTAGTCTTGCTTTGTAGCGACCATCTTCTTTCACTTTAAAGAGCCATTTAGAGGTCAGAATCTTCTTGTTTGACGCTTCATTTTCTTTTACTATTTCCCAAACTTCATTTTTGGCAAGAGACTCTTTTTCTTCTTTTATTGCCTTTTTCCATTTTTCTTGATTTGGACCAGATATAGCTTCAGAGTAAGTTAGAAGAGCTGATTCTGTTTCTATATTTATTGTATAGAGTCCATTTTCCTGTTTTTCTCCTTCTAAAACTTTTTTTCCATTTTTTTACGACAAATACCTTTTCATCTTCAAAGACGACTTTGCCTTTATTTCTGGTAATGGCACTTACCGATAGTAAATTATTTGTCAAGTTTGGTACAAACATCACCTCCTTGAGATTACATTTTTTTCCTTGAATTTTTCCGACTGATTTTGCTATTAGAGTTTCTTCCTTTTTTGCTATTGATATTTTTGAGTTGCAATCTACTTCATCTAGTAAAAACCTTTTACTATTTATCATATGGCTTGTTGAGCCACTGTCTACAATGAATTCCAGCAATTCCTCATTTTTACATTTTAAAGTCTCTCCTGCAAAAAAGGACAATTTTTCTTCATTTTTGTTTCTGAAAAAGCAATCATTTTCTTTATGATTTGTCTTTTTACAAATTCGGCAAGGAATATTTTCCTGGAATTTATTTTGAGATTTCTTAAAGAAGCATTGGTCTTGAGTATGATTTGTCTTTTTACAGATGGTACACCATTTTTTATTTAGTCTACAATATTTTGCTAAGTGCCCGCTCTTTTTGCAGTTAAAGCACTGCTTTACTTTAGTAGCACTAATGGCTATTCCCTCTTCAGGCTTTACTTTTTGTTTAGTTTCTTCAAGTGATAGTCTTGATATTAAGTTTGTTAACGTTTTCTCACTTTTTGGTGTCGAGTCGCATGCTGTGCTGAAGTAATTAAAGTAGTCTGGCAAAATGCTCAATATTTTAGAAATTACAAAGCTTTCCTCAATTTCTTGTTTTACATTATTTAGTTTGAATACTAAATTTTGCATTCTGCTTATATTTGTTGCCATATCTGTATTTTTGTCAAATTTGAATCCATGAAATTCTTGTAGTAATTTGCATTTTAATTGCTCATCTTCTCTTTGATAAATGGCTACTAGTTTTTCATACATTTCTTTTGAAGTTTTGCAATTTAGAATGTGTGTTAAAACATTCTTTTCAATGGTTAACATTATGTATTTTTGTGCTTTGGCGTCTTTTAGGCTCCATTTATCTTTTCCAGTTTCATCTTTCAAGTCTTCAAACAACGATTTTCCATTTACAATATCTAGAAGGCCATTTGCTTTGAAAATAATTGTTATCTGAAAATTCCATAAATCAAAATTTTCAGGATTTTTAAGCCTCACAATATTTGCGATATCTTCGCTGACAGCCATTCTTGTTTTTATTTATATTTTATATATATATTTTACCGCGATTCAAAAAGAACCACGCTCTGCTACCATGTTGGGAATCTCTTATGGTTCAGACAATGAAACAACAAATAACAAGTTTACTTACAGCTGAAGTGGTTTTAAAGAATTAGGCGATTTTACCTTTTATGAAAGTATTTTAAATTTATTATTTTCAAAGAGAGATAGAAAAGAACATTTAACAATTTACATTACAATTACTAATTTTGTAAACAAAACCAACACTCCTTTGTTCTCGTTTTTATATTACAGTGTTGTCAGTCTAAAAGTATTTCAAGATCATTGATTTACTATTCTTCTTTTTTTCCAACACAAACCACTTCTGACACGTTCGTTCAGCTAGAGCATGGTCATCATAAACTTAGACTAAAGTACAATGACTCTCAGTAGCTTTTTTCTTCATATTGAAGTAATGAAGTAAAACTCCCCGCAAAAACACATTATTTGGTACAAAAGTTGACATTTTAGGAGCAAACAGAAACTAGGTTGTTTATACTTCAGAGAAATGACGGAAAAAGGAAGCCTTATGATGACACTTCAAAATAATGGTGTTGCCAGATGAAATAATTGAATATTAAACTAGTAACGAAATCTTTATTAGAACCACACGAACTTATTTATACTCCCAAGATTTAAAAAATTACGATTATAGTACCGCTTTATTCATGATAAAATTGTGAAAAACGTTATAAAATTACAAAATATTTTCTCACAATGAGTTTCTTAATATTTCAAAACGCTAGTTTTCAAGTGATAATCGCTCTTCAACGGGCTTAATAAAACATCTGTTAATGTTTTTGTAAATAGTTCTTGTAATATATAGTCGATGTTTTATTATGCCCGTTGAAGAGTGATTATCGCTTGAAAGCTAGCGTTTTGAAATATTAGGAAACTCATTGTGATGAAATATTTTGTAATTTTAAAATACTGTAGTATCGCTTTGCACTTGTTATGTTTATGATGCACTAGCGCTCCATCTGTTATGAAAATTTGAAACTATTTTAGACGCGCAAGATTCTTTTTGAAATTGAACAATTTATACTGCCCTTACTTGTTATGATTATATAAAAGGGCATACCTGGATCTGTAAAGAAAAAAAAACAATTTTTACAGATCCAGGTACGCCCTTTTATATAATCTTAATTAATGGATCGCCTTTTGACTCAAACTTACTTGTTATGTTTGTTGAAAATCTGAAATTTGATACCAAGATTGGGTTCTTAATTCATTATTAAATCAATAGCATGTATTACAATGTTATTGTTTATATAGCTTCGTCGTGTGCATGTTCTTAATTAGTTGTGTCAGAAGTGGGGTATATGTTAATCCAATTTATTATGCAAATAAATAACTTCTATAAATTTCCTCTTCTAATTTTCACTGAATAATTGTTATTGCTACCAGTGGTTAATTGTGGAAAGAAATGACTTCCCTATTTTATGGCGTTGTTAGAGCTTGAGGAATTTGTTCTGTGTAATTATCATTGAATAATTTAGAAGGAGTGAAATAAAGATATCACGAAAATCCTATATTCATAAATAAATAATTTATAGATACTTTAATTACTATCCTAAACTGTAGTTTATTATTATTTCTAGTAATCTTTCTTTTTTCTGTCTTCTCAGATTAATTTTTAAAAATAAATCTAAATAATTTATTTTATTTGGCAACTCTGGAAAGAGATAAATGAACAAAATTTGTTTGTATGTGGCTCTATTATTCTTTTTCTATACAGTAGAACCTCCATGAGAGGACACTCGCGCTAGAGAACACCTCTCTATAAAGGACAGTTTTTATTTGCAAAATTACCATTTTTACTATTTTGCAACTCTTCGGTAAGAGGACATCTTTCCCTAAAGAACACTTTGGCTCTGCAATTAAGTGTCCTTTACAGGGGGAGCTTCTACTATATATATAAAAATAATCTCAAATGTTCAATTGAGAAATAATGATGTGATAAAGCCATATCTAAATATGCGATATATTTATTAAAATCCTATTAAAAATAGTAATTATTCGTTAATAATTAATCCAACACAGAGAGAATTCCCTCTAACCTAATAGCATCATAAATACAGAAGACTCGTTTTTTAATTAGCTGTGTAGATATAAATATCAATTACTCTGTGAAAATAGGAAGCCATTTCTTTGGGTAGTAAATTGAATTAACGTATTTTTCAAAAAGAGATGGGTATTCGTAAACATTAGTAAAATAAAATCGAAATTTTAAAAACGTTATTTTCATGCTAATTTATTATATATTGGTGTTGCTATGTTCTGTTGTTTATTGTCCATCAAATCGACTTTTAGTGACTATATTGTAGCAAATTATTTATTATATTAATTAAACAAGTCAATAAATCTCAGGAGATGAGTTTCTTTTTATTACCAACTCTAGCTTTCGTAGCCCTTCTACAGTGGTACAAATATACAATCACACCGTTAGATATATATGTTATAAAAATAAAAATGATTTTCTGCTTGATCATGTTGAGGATTATGGTAATGCAGTCGTGGTTAAAATTCTTGAAAGAATAATAATAAAAATAGTCTTGATCAGATATTGCTTTAATTGAACCCATGGAATATATATACAAAAAAATTGATAAAAGCAATGTCTGGCTTAAGGCGAATAGAATAAGGAAAACAAAAGATTATTTACATAATGTACAAAAGTTTTGAACCGGCCATCGGGATACAACAACAATTTATAGGGTAAGCGTGACCTCTGGCGGTCTATTTAACAGAGTATTTGTATCTATGAAATATAATTTTTTTTTAAATAAAATAATATTTTAATATAACATACATATGTTTTGGCCGGATTTTTGCATATTGGCATTATTTTATTGAGCTGATTATTATTTGCATATTACTTGTCGTTTATTATATCTTGAGTGTTCGAATATTGGTTGAATTTGACTTATTATTTTGTAGTTATATTCTCTATTGCAGAGTTCTACATTATTAAATTATATTTATGTACAGATTATTATTTTTTTTTATATTTTATATATATTTTGCTACTCTGGGAAAATGCCTCATTGCTTATATTGTATCTGTTGGATAACTGAATGCTACGACAGCTAGCGCCACACTGGACCTATCATCATCACAACTGTTTGTTTACCTTCTTCTCTATATTACAATAACTGTTCGCTACCATAACTTTGTTTTTCTTGCTAAATGGATAATAAAGGTTATTATCATATAATCCTCAACGTCCTCATGCCTTCCTACAAGCTGTAAGTACCTAAATCTTACAGCAATTAGATTATGAGACTGAATATTGCATGAAATTCAACTAACGAGTTAAGACAAAGAAAAAAGGCTTAGCAAAAATGGCGTCACTCCCGAGCCACGATATAACCCTAGATAAGCTCGACGGCTATAACTACTCACTATGGTCTTTCAAAATTGAAATGCTCTTGCAAAAGGAAGATCTTTGGGAAGTTGTCACCGAAAATATTCCAGATGAACCTAAAGTCGAATGGAAAAAGAAAGACTCAAAAGCTAGAGCTATAATTAATCTAAGCATCGCCGACTCACAAATAGTGCATGTCAAAAACCTACTAACAGCCAAAGCTACCTGGGACACTCTTAAAAATATCTATGAAAGAAAAACACTCTCAGGAAAAATTTATTTGCTAAGGAAGCTATACAGCTTAAAACTCGAAGAAGACAAAGACATGCAACAGCACATCACTACCATGATGGAACTTGTTGACAAACTGCGAACCATTGGCGAAACACTAAAGGACTCTCACATCACGGCTATACTGCTTTGCTCGCTTCCAAAGAGCTACTCAAATCTCATCACGATGTTGGAATCAAGGCCTGATGACGAGCTAACGCTTGAATTTACCAAGAACAAACTCCTTGATGAACACACACGCAGAGTAGAAAGCTCGAAAGACGAAAGCACCGAATCAAAAGCCTTAAAAAGCCTCCACAGAGCTTCAAGCCAAAGAAGAGAAAAAGAGAAGAAATCCTGTTCTTTCTGCCACAAACCAAACCACTCCAAAGAAGAATGTTGGCACTATCAAAAGCGAAACAACAGCAACAAAGAGTACAAATATGAAAACTTCAGAAGAGGAAACGTACCAAAGTACACAAATCAGTCGAGTGTCACCCAAGGACAACCAACAAATCAGAGAACAACAAAAGGACCTAACCCAAAAGCTCTCAATTGCACTCAACGAGAAGCAAGTGTACACAACTGGTTCGTCGACTCTGGAGCCACATCTCATATGGCGTACGATGAAAGCTTCTTCACTGAACTTAACAGAGAACAAACACAAAATGTTGTGGTTGCTAATGGCAATAAACTGCAGGTCAAAGGGATAGGACAAGGAGAAATCAAAGTCATCACACCCCAAGGAAAGACTGACACCTTACTTCTCACAAAAGTTCTCTACATCCCGGAACTAACAGACAACCTTCTGTCAGTGAGTGCGGCCACCTCCAACGGATGTAAAGTAACGTTCAACAGAGATTGGTGTACCATCGAAAGAGACAACACAGCCCTCGCGAACGGTATACTTGACAATGGAATATACCGACTCCACCTGGATGATAACCCCCAAACTCGCACATTCAAAGCAAATGTTGCAAAACAAAACCACTGCAAGAACAAAAATTGCCTCATGCTCTGGCACGACAGACTAGGACACAGAAATATAGAATCTATTAAGAAGATTCGAAATGAGAACCTAGCAAGAGGACTAAGTCTAAATAACTGTTCGCACAGCACAGACTGCGTTCAGTGCATTCAAGGAAAACTCACCGAAACCCCATTTCCAAAGAAGACAGAGTACAGAGCAACTGAAACGCTTCAACTTGTCCACAGTGATATCTGCGGTCCATTACCAACTAACTCTCTCAGCGGTAAGAGATACTTCATCACCTTTGCAACATCTTAGTACACTTTTATTTTGTAGCAAATCTTTATTGTCTTAGTAAAGTCTGATACAGCATTTTTTGTTGTTTTGCGAAACGCCAAAAAGTGACAACAACAAATCAATGATGATGATAACCTGCGTCTTGCAGATTAACATTTTCATAGAAACATATATATATATACATATTTATTGCTAGCTATATATCACCATCTTCTCTCTTCAAATCTCACAGGAGGTCTCCTCACTCGAGGTGGGTTCCGCCTCTTAGGACAGGACCCTCCTCTTTCAAGGCCTCGGGGTCCAGCGAGGGAAGAGGCTCCAATGACTTTCCATCGTCTGTATCACTCTGAACCTCTGAATCTTGATCCGACCGCTGGCTAGTTAGTCCTGGCGACATCGACTCCATATAACCTCTGTCTCGTACAACCTCCGAGATTATGGCACTGGGACCTGCTCCTCTTGAGTGCTCGGGTTGACGCTCTCCATCTCCACTCTCATCTTCCTCACCATTCCTCCACCTTTTTCTAATTTGATCCCTGTGATAGGCCTTTACCTGTCCGTGGATCAAAATGGTGTAGACTCTAGTTCCCTTCTTGCCCACAATTTTTCCTGGGATCCATTTATCACCACCTCTAAAGTTTTTACACCACACTAAATCATCTATCTGGAATTCTTCCAAATGGGTTCGCCGATCATACTTCATTTGCCTGGCTTGCTGGTCCCTAACTCTAGATGCCAAGCTGGGATGTATCAACGACACTCTGGTTCGAAGCGCACGCCCAATAAAGAGCTCTGATGGAGTCTTTCCCGTTGTCACATGCGGGGTGCTTCGATATGCCAGAAGAACTTTTGACAAGGTGTCTTGAATGGTGTCCCCACTTTTCCTTTTATTTTTATCCAGGGCAGTCTTAATTGTTCTAACCGCTCTTTCAGCCAAGCCATTACTTTGCGGGTGGTACGCCGGGATCAATGTTTGTTTAATTCCATTTCCTTCCAGAAAACCTTTCATTTCACTCCCAGTAAACTGAGGTCCATTATCAGATACAAGTTCCTCCGGTAGACCATAGGAAGAAAAAAGTCGCCGTAGTTGCTCAATGGTTTTGCGTGTGGTGGTCTCTCTCATTGGGATGGCTTCGATCCACTTTGAATGACTATCTACTACTATTAATAAATTAATGTTTTCCTTATTTGCAAAATCAATGTGAATTCTTTGCCAAGGTCTGGTTGACCATTTCCAGGGTTGCCATTTTCCTTTATTTGGCCCATCCTGGGATTGCTGACAGCTTCTGCACTTATTTACCAAAAACTCGATTTGGGTATCTAGATTAGGCCACCAAAAATGTGATCTTGCTACAGCCTTCATTTTGTTCATACCGGAATGAGTCTCATGAAGACAGTTCAACATTTTTATTCTGAGAGATGGTGGAATGACAACTCTCATTCCCCAAACCAAACACTCCCCATCTACAGTTAGCTCAAGTTTCCTTTGAAAATAAGGTCTGAGGTGATCAGCCACCTTTTCAGGCCAGCCTTGCTGAGTATAAAATTTGGCCAATGAGAGCACTTCGTCTTTTTCAGTTTCCGTGGCAATTTCCTCTGCTGTGATCGGCAATTCTTCCACAAAGGATAAAGCATAGACATTATTTAATCTTGGAATTTCTTCACAGCCCACAGGAAAACGTGACAGAAGATCTGCATTCCCATGGTCTTGAGTTCTTCGAAATTTAATATCGTAAGTATAAGCTGACAAAATAAGCGCCCAACGCTGCAATCTTGAAGTAGATAAGGTGGGGATTCCTGATCTTGAGCCCAAAATGGTCACCAATGGCTTATGGTCTGTAATAAGAATAAATTTTCTTCCATAAATAAATTGATGAAACTTGGTAACTCCATATATAATGGCTAGAGCCTCCTTCTCAATCTGAGAATAATTTTGTTCTGCTTCCGATAAAGTCCGTGAGGCAAACATAATCGGTCTCTCCTGGCCTTCTATAATATGTGACAACACAGCGCCCACTCCAATCTGCGATGCATCAGTGGCCAAACACAATGGCAAAGTCGTATCATATGGGACTAGCACCCTCTCAGAGGTAATGCTGTTCTTGCACTTGTCAATGGCCTCTCCACATTCCTTTGTCCAAACCCAAGGACGTTTTTTGTGAAGAAGCTCATGAAGAGGCTTCAAAAGCTCTGGCAAATTGGGTATGAACTTCCCATAAAAGTTAACTAAACCCAGAAATGACCTTAATTCAGAGATATTCGTAGGCATTTTGGCCTTCTGTATTGCTTGTACCTTATGATCTAAAGGTCTGATGCCCTCTCCCGTGACAAGATGTCCTAAATATTCAATTTCTTTTTGCAAAAATAGGCATTTTTCTTTCTTTAGTTTGATATTATACTTCGCCAAGCGAGCAAATATAGTCTTCAACAACGCCAGATGTTCTTCAATTGATGCTGTGGCTATAAGGACATCATCAATATAACAAATTACGCCTCCTATACCCGACAAAACCCTATCCATTACAGATTGAAAATAACTGGGCGCATTTGCCAATCCAAATGGCATTCTCTTAAACCTGAACAGCCCTTTATGAGTATTTATCGTTAGTAACGGTCGGGTGCCTGGGTCCACCTCTAATTGCAGATAAGCGTTCCTCAAGTCCAATTTAGAAAAGTATTTTCCCTTGGCCAATGTGGAGAATAAATCTTGCTGTGTGGGAAGGGGATAGGCCGCAGTGTCCAAATATTTATTTAGAGTTACCTTGAAGTCGCAGCAAATTCTGATCTCTTTATTTTTCTTCGGCACTACAACCACTGGAGTGGCCCATTTACTGCTCGCCACCTCACATAGATAACCCTTAGCCACCATTTTGTCTAATGCTTCAGTAACTGCTGGCCTAATGGCGAAAGGCACCGGACGAGCCTTATGGAAAATTGGATTCACATCACACATGTTTACTGAAAATGTGAAACCTTTTATTGGTTCAGTTGTCTCCACAAATAAGGCTTGATTTTCCTTCAAAATTTCCTCAATGGTAATTTCCACAGGCATATGTTTTACCGCGAAACAGCCCAATTTCAATCTATTTATCCATTCTCTTCCCATCAACGCCCTCTTTTCTCCTTTCACCACCAACGCTCTAAGTTTGTAAGTAATATCTTGACACTCCACTTTGACATTGATTTTACCCAGAATGGGTACCACGGTACCATCATAAGTTCTTACAATAATACTCGCTTTTTCCAATTTCAAGTGTTGAAGACTATTTTTAAAATCCTTTTCTGATATCAGTGTTAGACCACTACCCGTATCCATTTCAAATTTAATAAAGTTTCCTTCTACTTTTAACTCCATCAGATAGGGAGGGTCACTTGAGGCAAAATTAATTTTATACTCAGGTATCGTCACGCTTATAATTTTCTGGACATACTCTTCCTCCTCTTCTTGGTCTCCTATCTGATGTATATTTCCCGGCTGATTTTGATGTTGCCTTAGATTTCTTCTACTGCTCCAACATATTGAGGCAATGTGTCCTTTTTTATTACACTTAAAGCATATCGCCTCCTTAAATCTACATGGTTCTTTGTGTGGTTTACCACAATGTTTACATTTGCCATTCTGGAAATTTGATTCAACCTTGCGTTCAATCCTCAACTTATCTACACAATCTTCACCCTGCTCCAAATGGAATAATTTTGTATTTTTCTCAGCCGCTTCCATAGATAATGCTATCTCAATTACTTTAGCTAAAGAAATGTCACCCTCCGACAAAATTCTATTTTGTATTTTGGCATTATATAACCCACAAACCATTTTATCACGTAAAGAATCCTCCAGAAAATTTCCAAAGTTGCATGAGGAAGCCAAACGCTTAATTTCCACCAAGTAGTCCGAGATGCTTTCTTCCTTTAATTGCATTCTTTTAAAAAAAATGAACCTCTCTACTACAATTGAGCGCTTTGGAGAGAAGTGCCTTTTCAAGATATCTATTAGGTCATCAAAAGTTTTATTTTTAGGTAGAATAGGACTGCACAAATTCTTCAAAACACCATAGGTTTTACTTCCCATGAGGGTTAGGAGATAAGCCTTTTTCTTCTCATCCCCTGCCTCCTCCAATATGAGAAACTGTTCCAATCGTTCATAAAACGTTTCAAAAGTTTCAGTTTCTTCATTATATTCCTTAAATTGGTAACTAGCCATTTTATTTCACTTTTTTTTTTTAAATTTGCATCCTAAAACTTTGCAATTTTAGTCTCTTAAAAATAACTTTCAATTATATGCAAAATCAAAGATAATTTCTAAAAATATTTACTTCAAAATTCGAGGGTACTTACTCTTATATCCTCGTCGCCAAATGCAACATCTTAGTACACTTTTATTTTGTAGCAAATCTTTATTGTCTTAGTAACGTCTGATACAGCATTTTTTGTTGTTTTGCGAAACGCCAAAAAGTGACAACAACAAATCAATGATGATGATAACCTGCGTCTTGCAGATTAACATTTTCATAGAAACATATATATATATACATATTTATTGCTAGCTATATATCAACCTTCACTGATGACTACAGCAGATACACGAAGACCTACCTCCTGAAAGGAAAAGACGAAGTCTATGAAAAAATAAAAGACTACGTCATCTCAGCACACACGGAATTTGGAAAAAATATCCAAACCATACGGACAGACAACGGTCGTGAGTACGTAAACCGACAAGTCGAAGATTTCCTGAACCAAAGCGGAATCAAACATCAGCTAACAGTCCCCTACTCACCAGCCCAGAACGGAGTAGCAGAAAGGAAAAATCGATCACTAATGGAGATGACAAGATGCATGCTGTTTGACTCAGGACTCCCACAGTCTCTATGGGCGGAAGCGGTTACCACAGCTAATTACCTACACAACCGAATACCCTCGAAAGCTACAGACAAGACTCCATTTGAACTATGGACCAACAGGAAGCCCAGTCTGAAGCATCTAAAAAGATTCGGATGTAAAGCCTTCGCCTATATTCCCAAGATAAAAAGAAACAAGTTGGATAGCAAAGTTATCGAAGGGATCTTTCTTGGATACGATGATCGAAGCAAGGGATACAGAATCCTGCACGACACAGACGACATCACAATCAGCAGATCCGTAAAATTTATAGAAAAAGAAAATGGGTTTCACCACGCTTCCACAAAAACAACTTCACCACAAGTACTAAGTACAGATCTAACTTCCCCCAATCATATTGGTAATGCAGAGGAAAGTCAGGAACCAGGAACACAATCCGAAAACCTTGAGGACTCAGAAACCGAGGATTACCTTCAACCCGGTACAAGCACAGGAACACAAGTGGTCACACAAAGAAGATCCACGAGACCAACAAAGGGAATACCTCCCATAAGAAATGACTACATGCTGTACAAAACTGAAGCTCAAGACATTCCGACACCCACCAGCTACTCGGAAGTCCTACTATTACCAAAAATAGAAAGAGAAAAATGGCTACAAGCAATGAACGAAGAACTAGATTCTCTTGAGAAAAACAATGTCTGGGAACTAACGCCTCTACCTAAGGGCAAAAAGATCATAGGATGTAAATGGACCTATAAACAAAAACTCAATTCCAAAGGAGAAATAGAGCGGTACAAAGCCAGACTCGTAGCAAAAGGGTTCAATCAGAAATTTGGCCGAGACTACGAAGAAACCTTTGCACAAATTGTGAAGCATTCTACAATTAGAGCCTTCCTAGCTGCATCAGTCTACAAAGGGATGCAAGTGAACCACCTCGATGTCAAGACAGCGTTCCTACACGGCGACCTAGACAAAGAACTCTACATGGAACTCCCAGAAGGACTCCATACAAAACAAACAAACAAAGTCTGCAAACTAAAGAAGGCAATTTACGGTCTAAAACAAGCTGGAAGATCTTGGAACACAAAAATTGCAAGCACTCTAATTAAAAATAACTTCAAACAGAGCATTGTAGACCCATGCCTATTCACCAAGAATGAAGAAAACCATTCCATCTACTTGATTCTATATGTGGATGACATGCTCCTTGCAAGCGATTCCGAGATAATCATCCAAAACACTGTAAAAACTCTCGAAAAAGAATTCGAAATAAAGAACCTTGGAGACCCCACTCAATTCATTGGTATAGAAATCTCAAGGAACAGAGAAGGTGAACTCCTTCTGAGCCAAAAGAGTAAAATCCAAGAATTAGTTGAAAGGTACAATCTCCAAGAAGCGAAACCTACTTTCACTCCCATGGAAAGCGGATATCCCGGTATATCTGATGAAAAACTTCTACCAAACAACGTCCAATACCAACAACTGATAGGCTCACTATTGTACCTAAGCGTAGTATCCAGACCAGATATCGCAGCTCCAGTCTGCATACTTAGCAGCAGAAACCAGAATCCTAGAAATTGTGACTGGAATGCAGCAAAAAGAATCGTAAGATATCTAAAAACTACTAAAGAACTCGAGCTACGCATATCTAACCAAAAACCTCCCACACTGGAAGCATACAGTGATGCCACATGGGCAAGCGACAACACCGACAGAAAATCTCTAAGCGGAAACTTGTTCCTACTGGGTTCAAACCCCATCTCATGGATGACTGGGAAACAAGGTTGCGTATCTCTCTCATCCACCGAAGCGGAACTTATCTCCGCAGCTGAAGCCTCACAAGAACTGTTATGGCTTCTCGACTTGCTAAAGGATCTCGAACTGGAACAGAAAGCTCCAATCTACTTCCACCAAGACAATCAATCATGTCTCAAGATATGTTCATCCGAAAAAGTGTCTTCTAGAACCAAGCACATCGCAACCAAGATCCATCACCTGAAGGATCTTCAGAAGAAGACAGTGATAAAAATGGTCTACTGCCCAACTGGCGACATGAAGGCGGACATTCTGACCAAGCCGCTACCAAGGCCGACATTTGAGAAGTTACGCTACAACCTCGTGATGTCTCCACATTCATGCCGGGGATTTGTTGGATAACTGAATGCTACGACAGCTAGCGCCACACTGGACCTATCATCATCACAACTGTTTGTTTACCTTCTTCTCTATATTACAATAACTGTTCGCTACCATAACTTTGTTTTTCTTGCTAAATGGATAATAAAGGTTATTATCATATAATCCTCAACGTCCTCATGCCTTCCTACAAGCTGTAAGTACCTAAATCTTACAACAGTATCTTATAAATATTGATATAATAAATATTATAAATATTAAATAGCAATATTCTCTTTTCTTTCATTATTTTAATAATTTAGGTAAACGAGTATTTATTCTCAGAAAGTCTGAAAACGTAAATTTTTACATAACTACTTATTATTTTAGGCATTTCAAATATTTCAAAATCGTTTTTCATGAAATATAATTCACCTTTTTTCTCTCGAATAAATAAAATATTACTCGAATCGCGCGCTTCTTTCGCGAGCTAGAGCGTTGCAAAATCATTATTTTAAATATGGAATCTCTTCTGTAATTCTCACTAAGCCGTCTTTTAATCCTTTATTTCATTTCACATCCTGAAAACTAATTAAAGCAAATTAAAATTAATTATTCCAATTTGAAGTCGCTCAATAATCCTTCCTTCATAGAAGGAATTCGACATTATGTTTTGATAGTAAATTAAAATTTGTGCGTGGGTTTATTATCTCAGTTGATTTTTTAATTTAAACTGTTGATATATAGAACTTAATTAGTTTCATTTTAAAATATTACTCATATATATTCATTTATTTATAAAATTACATTTTAAATTGATAAAATGTTTTATTTTCAAAATTCAAAATTCTTTAACATTATAGAAATACTATTTTGATGTGTATGGTATAATTTTTTAGAAATATATATATTAGATTTAATATATTAAATTTTAAGGATTAAGTTCTAATTATACAGAAAAACAATTTTTAACACCCCCCTCCCCTTTCACATACGAAAATATAAATTATTTATATTCCATATTTGACCAAAATAGTAGAGGTTCTATATTTAACTTTCTTTTAGTCACGTCATAAACCGTGTCTACAAAGTTTTAAGTTAGGCGGTCACGTAATGAGATATTTTGGTCAATTATTTTCCCGCCCAATTTAAGAACCTTTTGTTTTCTGGCTAACCACTAAAAAGCTTTCTTGTTGAGCCAGCATTTTTAGGCTAAAGTAGGCTTGAAACACCGCGGTGGTTTAAAAGCAAACGAAAATTAATTAAATTTTCCGATGGTTCTTTTATTTTTATTTAAAAGCAAACGAAAACTCTCTAGAAGCTGAAATATCCATTTATTTAGAAAAGCCTTGATCAAAATTGATGGATTTGAAGAAATGCTTTTCAAGTTCGTCTGTAATTTGTATTCATTTACATTGACGGCGAAAGGTAAGCAAAAGAAAATACAAAACGTTTGATTAAATTTATCGAGAGGTAAATTAGATAATTAATTCTATTCATTAGAGATAATTTATTCTTTTATTTTTATCGTAATATGTGTGTATACTTATTTTGTGATTTTTATATGAATTTATTTAAATATTTATTTAAAATAAACTTTTATATTTATGTGTTTCAAACTATTAAAAATGTATCTATTTTTTTATATTCAATAGACACGTTTTCGAAAATATTATATAAAAACATAGTAAAATATAAATTATAATGTGTGTATATTGTCTCTTTATATTGTAGCAAAGTATTTATTATTTTATTAACATATTATTAATTTTGATGTCTATATATTTTATTATGCGTAAACTTCCTTTATAAATTCTTTTGTATTTTATTAATTTTAGTTTAGTACTTGTCTCAAAAATATTGTCCCTTCATCCTGAAGTTTGACTTCCCTATTTTTCTAGGCGACAATATATTTGTGGTAGATGTTTTAAAGAAATAGCCTTAGCCTTTTTAAATCAAATTAATTATTTTTTATTTACAATACAAAATGTTAAATTAAAATGGTGGTTAATATTTACATCTACCAGCAACGAACTAACTACGTATCTAATGACTTCTATATTTTTAGGTCACAGAGTTATCAACAATATACAAATTATTATTGATTTTAAAATAAAATAAAATAAATAAAATAATGAAGTATATTATTTTTCATATTCATTATTTAATAAAATTATAGTTTTTTAAACACTTTTAAAATATTATATATTTTTTAATTTTAAACATGTTTAAAATAGTCAAAATGAAGAGTACGACTACATTACTCTCCTCCCAGTAACTAAGTTGCGTATATTTACAGCTGCTCAGCTACTTGGATGTACATCAACATTTACTTATTAAATAGGTTATAGTCTATTAGTCTTGAAATCTAACAGGAAGTTGAATGATTCTTCCAGAACGAGATGTCTTGATATCAGAGGGTACTTGAGTCTGTTCTGAAATATTTGGTCTTGTCACAACTGGCTGTGTCGGATTTAAGGAGATTTAAAATCTCCTAATAAATAAGCTGGCTTCAATCTATCAATAGAAACTGTCATGTCTTTTCCTTTTACACAAATTGTAAAGTATTTTTCAGTTCTAGTCAGAACTGGAAAGGGTCCATTATATGGTGGTTCTAGAGATTTCTTTACCTTATCAACACGAAGGAAAATATGCGAGCACGATGACAAATCCTTGGGCACAAATATCTTATATGAAGATTTTACCTTATTTTGTCTTGGTCCCATAGATTCCATTTGCTTTTGGAGTTTATTTGCAAAAGTCTCTGATGATGGCAGGATCTTAGTTTCACAGAAGAATTCTCCTGGAAGACGGATATTTTGTCCATAAACCATTTTAGCAATTGTGAGGTTCGTGTCTTCCTGTAACGCAGTGCGTAATCCAAGAAGAACAGTTGGAAGCGTTTCACTCCAGGCTAAATTATCATTAATTCTCAGTGCTGCTTTTATTGTTCTATGAAGACGCTCCACTTTACCATTGCACTGTGGGTGGTAAGCTGTAGTATGCTGTAATTTAAATCCACAGAGTCTTGACAGGCATTTAAATGTTTCAGAGGTGAATTGTGCTCCTCGATCTGAAATCAGTCTGTGTGGGGTACCGAATCGTGAAATCCAATATTCATAGAAAGCCCTAGCTACTCTCTCAGCTGAAATATTTTCCAAAGGAACAACCTCCATCCAATTTGAAAATCTGTCTATACAAGTTAGACAATAAGTATTGCCATTAGATGGAGGTAGAGGACCTACAAGATCAATATGTACCTCGGTAAATCTTTCCATAGGGTCTTGGAATTCTCCAATATTTGACTTAGTATGTCGTGTAACCTTATTTTTTTGACATGGGATGCAACATCGAGCCCATTGCTGAACATCCTTTTTTATGCTTGTCCAAATAAATTTTGATGACATTTGCTTAACAGTAGATCTGATACCTGGATGGGATAAGCCATGAATTTGTTGAAACATCCTAAATCTAAAAGATTCTGGAATATAAGGCCTAATATGATTTGTAGATGTGTCACACCACAAGTATTTCCCAGATGAAAGAGGATATTGCTTGAAATTCAATGATTTTGATGTAGTTTGTAAGTTTCTAAGCTCCTCATCATTTCTTTGTCTTTCTGCAATTTCATCATAATCAAGCAAGGTTAATTCTTCAATTCTTGACAGAGCATCAGCAACAATATTATCTTGTCCTTTAATATGCCGAATATCAGTTGAAAATTGTGATATAAACTGCAATTGTCTTGGAGTTGCTTTTTCAGATTTCTGCACGAAAGCATATATTAATGGCTTATGATCTGTAAAAATCACAAACTCTCTTCCTTCTAACAAATATTTGAAATGTTTAATTGTGAGATAAATTGAAAGAAGTTCTCTATCATAGGTGCTGTAATTCTTTTGTGTATTATTTAATTTTTTAGAAAAAAATGCGACTGGTCTCCACATTCCATTTTCTTTTTGTTGAATTACCCCTCCAATTGCAGAATCCGATGCGTCTGCACTTAGTGACAGGAGTAGTTCAGGATGGGGAAAGGATAATAAGGTTGCATTTATTAAACTTTGTTTACACCTTTCAAATTGAATCTGAGCTTCCTTTGTCCAATGGATTTTACGCTTATCTTTTTTCCTTGCACCTCTAAGGTATTCATGTAAAATTGCTTGAGTTTGTGCCGCATCTTTTAAATATCTTCTATAAAAATTGATCATGCCTAGAAAAGTTCGAAGGTCATGAACAGTTTCAGGTAACTTGTAGTCAACAATTGCTTGTACTTTATCAGCCAAAGGTTTTGAACCTTCTGGTGTAACAAGATATCCTAGAAAATTCAATTCAGTTACACCAAATATAGATTTCGAAACGTTTATTTTGAGACCATATTTATTTAGTCTTTCAAAAATAATTTTGAGATGTCTAGAATGTTCTACCTCACTAGCCGATGCAATTAATATATCATCTAAATAGGGAAAGACAAAATCTAAGCCCCATAAAACTTCATGTATAAATCGTTGGAAAGATGATGGTGCATTTTTAAGGCCAAAATTCATTACATTATATTCAAAAAGTCCAAATGGTGTAATCACAGCTGTTTTGCATTTATCTTTTTCCTCGATTGGTATCTGAAAATAGGCTTTCAGCAAATCAATTTTGGAAAATATCTTGGCGTATTTTAAAATATGATGAAAATCTTCAATGCGTGGTATAGGATATCTGTCTGTGACAGTTTTAGCATTAAGTTGTCTATAGTCACCACATAATCGGAAAGAACCATCTTTCTTGGCAACCATATGTAATGGACTAGCCCAATGAGATTTTGATGGTCGTATTATATCATTTTCCAACATAAATTTAAATTCCTGCTTAGCAATCGCAAGTCGCTTGTGATCAAGCTGTCTTGCTTTTGAGTGTACAGGAGGTCCTTCAGTTATTATGAAATGTTTTACATCATGTTCTGGTTTAGTCGGAAATAATGCAGGTTTGGTTATATTAGGGTAATTAGATAATAATTTCGAAAAATTTACATTATTGCAAAGTGTCACTATATTATTATTTTCTGTAATAGATGTTATAACTCCATTTATTGCTAAATTGGTAATACCGTCAATTAATTTTCTTTTATTTATATCGATAAGTAAGTTAAATTTGTTTAGAAAATCAGCTCCTAAGATGCCTTTGTTCACCTTGGCTACCACAAATGGCCATTGAAATTCCCGGCGTAACCCTAGATCCAAGGTTAAAATTTTGACACCATAGGTTTCAATTTCCGAACCATTCGCAGCATAGAGCTTGTAGTCGTTTTTACGTTTATCATTTTTATTAGGAGGTACAATGCTGACATCAGCTCCACTGTCGATTAAAAATTGTAGGCCAGAATTTTTATCTTTTATAAATAGACGATATTTGCAGCAACTATTTAAATTATCTGCTGTAGAATGTGCTGCGTCTTCTACGGCAGCATGGAGTTTTCCTGATTATTCGTCTTATTTATTACCCACTTGCAAGGAGGCTTGCATTTTTCAGGAATACAACGAGCTCCAAATCGAAAGTGGTAATAACAAAAGCCGCCATTTGGATCGTATTTTCTACGGATTCGGCTACTGGATCTAGATCGTTGGCGCTGAGTTCTAAATGATGGCCTTGATCTTGACAGGTTAATTTCAGCTACTTGTTTTTCAAGTGAAGATATTTTTTCTAACAGGTTCTCCATAACATTATGAGAGGTTTGTGAAGAACTAGCCTCACAGACATCAGGAGAAAAAGTCATGTCCATAATCTTATCCGCCATTGATGCTAATTTTGTCACATCTTCATCACTTACAAGCAATATGTTTCTCATTGAGTCAGGTAATTTCTCTAGCCATAAGGTCTTAATTAAATTAGAAGATATATCACTAGTGGCTAAAGATCTCAATTTTTGTAACAATTAACTTGGCTTCATATTTCCAAGTTCTATTCCTGAGATAAGTATTTTAATTCGAACACTTTCACTATCTTTAAACATATTTAAAAGGCGTGTTTTAGATTCAGTGTATTTAAATTTACTATCGAGAGTAATTATGTCCCAAATATTTTCAATGTATTTTGGCTCAAGTTGTGCAATTAAGTAATTAAACTTTGTTTCTTCGGATGTTATCGCATTTATGTTAAATTGAGCTTCAACTTGATAAAACCAAATTTCAGGTTTATCTGTCCAAAATGGAGGTATTTTAATGCTTACCTTGCAGGCTTCATGGTAGGGTTCCGATCCGCCGCCGCTCGTTAACTCCTCTTCGGTCGCCATCTTGAATTTTTAATAATAATGTTTGTTCTTCTTTATTTTATTTTATTTGACATATCGGACGCGATATCCCAGCTCGGGATACTTGCGCCTAAATACATTTTAGCAGATTATATACAATTCATTTTATACAACACAATAACCGGACTAAAAACATAATTAAAACTTAAACGATGGCACTCTAAAAACAGAAGAGAAAATCCAAAATGGATTATTTTATCAACCTATATACAACTCAATAACCGACTAAAAACAGAATTAAGACTGAAACACACACGATGGTTTTCTCAAACAGAAGAGAAAATCCAAAATAAATTATTTTAGCAACCTATATACAATTCAGTATATACAACACAATAACCGGTTAAAAACACAATTAAAACTGAAACTATGGTTTTCTCAAACAGAAGAGAAAATCTAAAATGAACTTACAAAAACTATTGAATTTTACATAAGTGTCTTTGTTATATACAAATTCGCAAACCTCTTCGATGGGATAAAAATGATTACTTCTGTAGCTGTGGAATATCGGACATTCCATCAATAAATGCATTGAGTCTTGGTTTTCTTTTCCACAGAAACAGCTAGGATCATCCGTTGCCCCGATTCTCGACAGAAATTCTCCAAAATTACCATGACCCGTGACGAACTGTGAGTTATAAAAATTCGGACGAAAATAGAAAGGAATTCCAAATGGGAAAAATTTTCTGAATGTTTCATTAGTGTTAGCTATTGTTTCAGCCATTCTTGATTCTATGTAGTTATGAATTATAGTCGGGGCATGCGGTCTGAATACATTAATTTCTTCTTTTGATAAATTGGCCAAATCGTATTTTATTATCAACGATTCTATTTGATCTGTGAGAAAAGGTTCTTCTTGATTTAATTGTTTTTTTTAATTCCGGCTCACCAATTGTGGTAGATGTTTTAAAGAAATAGCCTTAGCCTTTTTAAATCAAATTAATTATTTTTTATTTACAATACAAAATGTTAAATTAAAATGGTGGTTAATATTTACATCTACCAGCAACGAACTAACTACGTATCTAATGACTTCTATATTTTTAGGTCACAGAGTTATCAACAATATACAAATTATTATTGATTTTAAAATAAAATAAAATAAATAAAATAATGAAGTATATTATTTTTCATATTCATTATTTAATAAAATTATAGTTTTTTAAACACTTTTAAAATATTATATATTTTTTAATTTTAAACATGTTTAAAATAGTCAAAATGAAGAGTACGACTACATATTCTAGTTATTTTTTAAAATCGTAAGAATTTGAATATGCTGATAATTCAGAGTGTGTAGCAATTTCATAAATTTTCAACTGTATTTTAAACTTTTAAAATACATTATTTTGTGGGATGATCATGAAAACATTTTGTCCTTAAAATATTTGTAATTGAAATAACTTTCACTTCTTGTATCTCGTATTTATCTGATACTTCTTTTCTACCTGTTAAAATTTACGAAGAGCACGGGATTGTTTAGTATGACATATTATTAACGTAATGCAATTTCTTAAAAAATATTTTTAGTCATTTATGTTTGAAACGGAATGCTACGGCTACGGCTAGGGCCACACTGGTCTTATCATCATCACTACAGTTTTGTTTACTTCTTCTCACTTATCTATATACTGTAAATGTGTTCGCTACTATAACTTTCTTTTACTAAATGGATAATAAAGGTTATTATAATATAATCATCAACGTCCTCATGCCTTCATACAAGCTGTAAGTACCTAAATCTTACAACAATTTAGCTAGTACAAAAGCATGTATATGCTAAAAATCAGAAACTGTTAAAATTTTGGGAGTTATTTTTAAAAATCATAGACAAAGGAATAAGATTAATTTTGGAACACATGTTGACAATATAATTATGAAAGCTACGAAACTTAAGAATATATTATTCTCATTATGTGCACGTACTTGGGGCATTGATACTCGACGTAGATTGATCTTATATAAAGCTATGATACGCTCTACAATAAGCTATGCATCAAATATTTGGTTTCCTTTTATCACTGCAGCAAAAAGATCCAAGTTGAATTCTATACAATATCAAATTCTTATTAGATGCATTCATGCTTATAGGACTTCATCTTCTTACATCACACATATACTAGCGAAAACCCCTTTACTGTCCGATTATCTTGAATTATTACAAACAAAGTATAATATGACAAATTCTCTCACAGATCGAACACTCAAAAAACCCCTTCAAAAAGAATTAAACAAACTATATCTGGATCTAAAATTTAAGTTTTATCTTTCTCAATCTAATGAACTGTTCAAGAAATTCTTTCCAATTGCTGTCCCAAATTTCATTTCCTCTGATAAATTCACTACATTATTCTTAACTGGCAAAGGACCCTTCTTAAGTTTCCTATTCAAACTGAATGCTATCAATGATCCAACATGTGAATGCCGCTTAGATGTTGAATCACCAGAGCATCTTCTTTTATCTTGCCCTCTGACTAATCAAATTGTATATAGATACTTTGAAACATTACCAAATTCTCTTTGTGTATATACTCTATCTTATGAGAACTTTGTTAAGTTTAGAACTATTTGTACAATAATTTACAAAACAATACTAATCCATCGTGTAAATAATTAATCATATATATATAAATAATACTAGCACAGCACAATAGTCCTTTGGACTTCGTGCTTTTGTAACAATAAATAAAATAAATATGCTAAAAATTGGTTTCAATGGTCATCTACTTGCAAATTCGAGATAAGTGCTAATATACAGATGCTAATCTTTAGATAATAAGAAGGCATATATTGGATTGAATAAAAATATTTTTTGACAATATTTCGGTTTGCTAAACGCCAACCTTTTTCAAGGCATTACATTTTGTATAAACAAACTTAACGCTGCATAGTCTCATTATATTACAGTTATTATTCTACTTATTCTAGTAGTATTTTTTATAAAAATATTTTTATACACAAATTTACCCTCTCCACCTCCTTTGAATTTTTTAAAATTATTTTAACTGTAATATAATGACGTTATGTGGTGTTGAGTTTGTTTATACAAACTGTAATGTTTTGACAAAGGTTGGTGTTCAGCCAACCGAAATATTGGCAAATAAATATTTTTACTTAATCTAATATATGCCTTTTATTATATAAAGATTTAAATATATATTTCTCTATTTTCAGAACAGATGCTAATGTAAATGTAAGTAACCTAACTGGGTAGATATAGGTTGTACTAACAAGGTACGCAGTCGTGCTCCATTACCCACCATGATTATCATGGATTGTACTGTGTCTACTTGGGATAAATATCAACAGTAATATTTCCCTACTTGTATATTTCCCTTATATTCATCGTCCTATACTTGTCTATATTGCATACTTCTTTATACTTCTTCTATAGTAAAACTTATTATAGTAGGTTGGATTTATATATAAATTGAAGATGAAATCACATCTTTAACTTTATCTTCAATGTTTCTAACGACTTTAACAATTTTATCTTGACAAGTGCGACAGTAGATCAGTTGTTATTGTTGTCGTGTCTAATGAAGAGTCTCAGATGTCTCCATGCATCTCTATCACAGCAATGTTCACTATCTTGGGTGTGTAAAACTGCTGTTCTGGGTCCATGTCAATTTTCTGTTGTTGTTGTCGTGTCCAATGAAGACACTCAGATGTCTCCATACATCTCTATCACAGCAATGTCCACTATCTTGGGTGTGTAAAGCTGCTGCTCTGGGTCCATGTCAATTTTCTGTAAGACTGCGGCCATTGCTTGGAATGAGAATATGTGGGTAGGTTGCTCTTCATTGGAAAATGGATGCCGTTGCCACGTTAGTCACCTTGGACCAGAATTTGGTCGAATATTCCAAGGGTTCAGGGGGGACCTCAGAGAGGTGTGGAAGGACTTTTTTGAAAGGGGATAATTGTGATTTTATCTAAGACAACTTATAGCTAGAATATATATGGATTCTTTAATTTAGATCTGTCAAAATTATCAAAATAAATTGATATAGAGGAATTTAATATATTAACACAAAGCAATAACGCGCCATCTATACATATAAAATGAAAGGATTTAAAAGCACGAATGTTTCTTTTATACATAATACAAACTTCTACTGTCCTTACTGCGACGAAAAATATATTGGGAGGGCTTGGCTCACCTGCGTATATAAGCAGAATCGTCAAATACAGTATTAGAGCTCTGAGAAGCGGTCTGGTGGATTAAATTGGCGAACCCGCTGGGAGGGTTCACCACTGATGAGCCAAGCCCTCCCAATATATTTTTTCATCGCAGTAAGGACAGTAGAAGTTTGCATTATGTATAAAAGAAACATTCGTGCTTTTAAATTCTTTCATTTTATATAATTTAATATATTATTGGGGGTATATAGTTTTTAAAAGTTTATATTATAATGGTATATTGTAATTAAATGTATAAACACGTCTTTTCTAAAGATTCAATTTCCAATTAAAACACACACAAGTTTCTGCCTCCCCCACATTTTTTTCCCCCTATTTAAAATGGTCAAAAATGTAAAATTAAAATATCGTTGAAAAGTATCTTAAAGATTTCAAATAACTTGAATTTAAATATTTGTGTGTGTGTTGTAATTAAATATTAAACATTAAATAAAACCAAGTCTTGGCACAATGTATATATCTAATTATCCAAAAAGGAATATTGGTAAATAACAAGTTGACATTTTTAATTCCAACAACTTCCCCCCCCCCCCGCATTGAAAAGGAATTTGTTGTTTTACTTAACGCTCTTTGATGACTTCTTTCTTTTGTAAAATGAGAGTTGCGTCAGAATATAATTACCAATAATTAACATTAATTAGATGGAATTGCATCTCATTTTCTTCTAGGATAAAAAATATTTGACGATTTAATTTAGGTATTGTGGAAGGGAGAATATTGTTTTCTCTCTCTCTCTCTCTTTCCCGCGTTGAACCTCACCAATGAAGACTGTATATATTGATGTGGATGAACGTATAAAAATAATTAAATATGAGTGATTGAATATTAGATAATAATTGAATATTAATTAATTTATTTTTCTATTGTTTTTGACCAAGAAAAGGTAAATTCATTCTGTCAAGAGATATGTAAATTGTGTTCGTTCAATTTTTAATTTTAATTTTAGTTTTGCTTGGTTTGCATGTAAATATTCTTAAGGAAGAAAAATAAACTTTATTTCTTTTATAAGTGCAGACATCTTTTGTTTAATATAAATTCCTAGAAAATTATTTAAGCAGCAAAATAACAATGGCGACGAGGATGGGATAGATTCCATTTTTATTTATTCTATGTCCCAAATAATTGATTTCATCAACAAAAAACAAAGATTTTTCTTTATTAATTGAAAAATTAAAATCCGATAATTTATTCATGACTGTTTCAATATCTGAAATATGCTCATTTACATCAGACGATGCTATAAGAATATCGTCTAAATATATTATTACATTTTTAAGACCGGAAAAAATATTGTCCATAGTTCTTTGGAAAATAGTCGCTCCGGACTTGATACCGAAGGGCAGCCTTTTATATTTAAAAAGGCCTTTATGGGTAGAAATAACTTAATTTTTGAGATTCCTCGTCTAGAAGTATCTGATGATATGCGCTTGAAAGATCAATTTTACTAAAGATACTTTTACCAAAAAATGAATGTAAAACATTATCGATGTTCGGTATCGGATACTTAACATCCTCGATAAATGGATTTAAGGTTCTTTTAAAGTCCGCACAAATTCTAATTTTGCCATTTTTCTTAGGGACGCATACCAGCGGTTAAGCTATTGGGCTATCCACTACATTTTCAATAATATCATTATTTAATAAAAATAATAGTTCTTCTTCAATTAAAGTCCTAATAGCAAAGGGAGCAGGTCTAAATTTATAAAATTTTGGCGCAAAATTATTTTTTACATTAATGTGTACGGAAATATCTTTTATTGGCAAGACTATATCTTTGAAAAGTTTATAATATTTATTAAAAATTAAATTAGTATCAAAATTATTATTTTGTTGGACATTAATTTGTACCATATCAAAATATACTATCCAGTCTTTTCCTACGAGAAATTTATTATTTTTAATATTTGTTACTATTAAGTTTAAATGGCCTACTTTATTTTTAAATCTTACTTCTACTTTACATTCTCCAATAGAGGAAATGCCATTTCCTTGATAATCGGTTAAATAACATTTAGGCGGAAACAATTTAATATGTTCAAAATATTTTAAAAATAGATCTTTTGACATAGTTGTTAAAGCCGCACCAGTGTCAATTTCTGCTAAGAATTTTATGTCGAAGACATACAAAATACTCTCAAATTTATTAGTCAAATATTCTACATTATTGATGGACTCACCATTTTTTCCCGAAAATGATTCTCCGTGGGCAGACGCTTCACTAGATATTCCTCTCTTTCTTGGTTGAAAATATCCATTCTTAGATTTTGAATGACAAACAGTTGATATATGTCCCAATTGTTTACAAGAATAGCAGAAAGAATTAAAAGTAAATAAAATGAAGACTCTGGCCAGAAGTTCTGTATATTGGCCGGGAATGGATGAGCAAATTGAGAAACTGTCTAAAAGCTGTAGCACTTGTATGGAAAACACATCAAAGCTGCCAAACCAGGAATTCACTGAGTGGACTCCACCAAACAAAGTTTGGAAGAGAATTCATCTCGACTATTTCTATTTTGCGGGAAAAACTTTTTTGATATTAGTGGATGCGCATTCTAATTGGATAGAATGTCAAATAGTTCCAAATACATCGGCGGGATTCTGCATAGACTTTTTGAGAGAATGTTTAGCGAGATATGGTATCCCGGAGGTGGCGGTAATGGATAATGGGCCCCCGTTTAGAAGTTATGAAATAAAGACATTTTTCGAAAGAAATGGCATACATGCGATGTTTAGCCCCGCTTACCATCCGGAGAGCAACGGACTAGCGGAAGTGTCTGTAAGAGAGATAAAAAAAGCTATGAAAAGAATTATTTCGGAGGAAAGAGAATTACCCCTTGAGTTTGCTTTGATAAAGGCATTATATGCATATAGATTGAGTCCTTTGACTAGAACGGAAAAATCCCCTGCTGGAATATTTTTAAATCGCGAGATTAGAACAAAGATTTCCATGTTGAGCAAGAAATCAGTAAGAGTGGGGAGATTGAAAAATAAAAAACAGAACAATAGCTACAAAATAAATGATAGAGTAAGATACAGATGGATGGAAAGAGGAAAACCGAAATGGATGTTTGGGATTGTAAAGAGAATAGTGGGAAGCAACAGCTGTATGATAGAAACTGATGGAATTGAAAAGAAAGTACACACTAACTATATGAGGAGAAGTATGGAGAGAAAGGATGTTTCATCATCAGAAGAAGGAATAAGCTACCCAAGGCCTCAGACGTCAAGTCCCCTGACTCCTGCTACAATAGTAGCAGAATCTACACCTGGACCACCGACTGAATCTACACCTTCCCGGAGATATCCACTACGAGAGAGGAGACCACCGGATAGATATGTACCTTAATGAGTATTGCTATCTTAAAAAAGGGGGAGTTGATGTGGATGAACGTATAAAAATAATTAAATATGAGTGATTGAATATTAGATAATAATTGAATATTAATTAATTTATTTTTCTATTGTTTTTTGACCAAGAAAATGTAAATTCATTCTGTCAAGAGATATGTAAATTGTGTTCGTTCAATTTTTAATTTTAATTTTAGTTTTGCTTGGTTTGCATGTAAATATTCTTAAGGAAGAAAAATAAACTTTATTTCTTTTATAAGTGCAGACATCTTTTGTTTAATATAAATTCCTAGAAAATTATTTAAGCAGCAAAATAACATATATTTATATATAAATGTATATTTATCAATTATTTTATACATTTATATCTATTTATTCATATATTTATCATTATATAATCATATTTATTCATATTTATATTTATTCTGTATTTAACCTTATATAATCTTATATGGACATTAAAATAAAGTAGCTTCAATCTAAAAAAATAATCTCTCTTTCCCGCGGTGGGCCTCACCAATGAAGACCTTGTATATATTTTGTATATATGTATATTTATCTATTTATATATATTTATTCATATATTTATAATCTTGAAAAAATAGTACAAATGTGATATTGTACTGGGATAAGGTGCATATATTAAGAAAAAGGCATCTCCTTATCGTGCAACTGAAAGTTGCTGATGGCTTGCGCCATCTATCGGAATAAATATCAACTATTCTCGTTGATTTTTAATTATTCCATAATTGGCCAAATACCCATTCTTGATTAATCAAGAAAAGCTAACCACGGACGCGTTTCGGGCTGTTGGCCCTCATCAGCGTGGTGTAAGCTGTACCTCAACGACCAAAAAAATTGGTCATTAAGGCATCCTGAAAAATCATGAAACGGGTAGTTAAGGCCAGAATTGCGTGAGAACGCTACAAAATGTGAAAAAAAAATAGTACAATTGATTAATCAAGAATGGGTATTTGGCCAATTCTGGAATAATTAAAAATCAACGAGAATAGTTGATATTTATTCCGATAGATGGCGCAAGCCATCAGCAACTTTCAGTTGCACGATAAGTAGATGTCTTTTTCTTAATATTTTATATATGTATGTATATTTATCAATTATTTCTATCTATTTATTCATATATTTATAATCTTGAAAAATAGTACTAATGTGATATTGTACTGGGATAAGGTGCATATATAAAGAAAAAGGCATCTCCTTATCGTGCAACTGAAAGTTGCTGATGGCTTGCGCCATCTATCGGAATAAATATCAACTATTCTCGTTGATGTTTAATTATTTCCAGAATTGGCCAAATACCTATTCTTGATTAATCAAGAATGGGTATTTGGCCAATTCTGGAAATAATTAAAAATCAACGAGAATAGTTGATATTTATTCCGTTAGATGGCGCAAGCCATCAGCAACTTTCAGTTGCACGATAAGGAGATGCCTTTTTATTAATTTATAATCATATCTATTCATATTTATATTTATTCTGTATTTAACCTTATATAATCTTATATGGACTTTGTAATAAATCAGTTTCAATCTCAATCTCTCTCTTCAAACGTATTTTATAATCTTCTGATTCTTTATTTTCTGTATGTAAAAGGTCAATATACATTTGTAGATATAAGGTTGTCCTAAAAGTTCGTGTTTTTTTCTTGAAACGTTGTTATTCTTACTAATTGGCGAATAATATTATTACGGCATAATAATACATAATACAATTCATACAATTACAATTCATATAATTACAATAATACAATTCATCCTTTCATACCTCATCTCTAAGGTTATAAATAATCGTTATTTCTCCTTAAAATGAATTTTGATTTTTCGTTGAAAAGAAACATATGCGGGATAATTTTCAAATGTCGTTTTACAATCACAAGCCGCATTATATTGTATAATATAATATATAATACAATTACTTTATACATAATATAAAGACATCATACATAACAGAGAATAATATTGGTATTTCAATTTTTTGCATGTGTTTATGAATATTTGGAACAACCTTGTAGTATTGTGCAAAAAATAAATAGTACAAATGTGAAATTGTACTGGAATAAGGTGGTTAAATTAAAAAAGAAACATCTCCTTATTGTGTAACTGAAAGTTGTTGATGGTTTGCGCCATCTATCGGAATTATGATAATAGATGGCGAAAGCCATTAGCAACTTTCAGTTTCACGATAAGGAGATGTTTTTTTTTCTTAATTTATCAAGTGTTATTTAAAATTTTGATAAAATATTATATCTACATATCTCAAATTAATTTGATCTAAGTTATTTTGTGCAGACGAACATTTTAAAATCATTTTTCCAAACGCCATCAGAGATGTGTTGCCTTCAAATAAATTTAAAAAACGATCAAATTATTTTTTTCAATTTTTGACTAAGAAAATTCGACGATAAATCCCAGATTTGATTATGTAGGTTTTCTAAATCGAACTAGAAATTTGATATTTCTTAGAAAAACTTTTTTTTTTATGTGAAGAAATATTTCGTTACAATTTTCGTTAAATTTAGTTACTTTTTTTAGGTCTCTCTCTCTAATAAAATATCCCCTATTTTTTTTTTTTCTAAAATAAAATTATAGAAATATTTGTTGGAGGTATTTGTACCAATTCATATACACGATATGAACTAAAATTATTTTAAATTATATAATATATAAAAGCGTATATAAGTGATATAGAATATATTACAATATATGTCTTATTTTTTTGAAAATAGAGCAATCCATAAATAGATATTTAATTAAAAAGACATATATTGGATCAAAATATAATTTATTTCAGTTGGCTGAATGACCACTTTTTTCAATGTAACAATATGTTTTAATACCTTGATAAAGGTTGGCGTTTAGCTAACTGAAATATTGGTAAAATAAATGATATTTTGATCCATTATATGTCTTTTTAATTATATATGTCTCATTGTTAAAAAATATATATAAATAAAGGGGAACTAAATACACAATGTGAAGAATTTATTCAGAAATTTATTGCGAAAAATACATCAAACTATATACTTTTTCTATGACCCAAAATATCAACAATTTATACTCACGGACAAAACTTGAGGAAGTTAAAAAGTCTTTGATATCGCCAGGTGTCTATTTTTCCAATGGAGACAGAGGTTATTTTGTTCACACTTGGTTATCTCGTGTGTCTTCAATAAAGGTCACTGGGTATCAAATATCTTTCAGAGTTATTGTCTGAATCCTGTTATACATGCTAAAAGATACATCTAAAATGGTCATGTGAACGGTCAGGAAATGCCATTTTTGTTTTTAATATATATATATATATATATATATATTAAAAATAACAAAGGCATCTCCTGACCACGAGCACATGTGCTTTTTAGATGGCAGAGCGCCATCTAGTGGAGCAAAAATAAACTAAACGCAGCATGTGCTCGTGGTCAGGAGATGCCTTTTTTATTTTTAATATCAACACCTGACCCACTTATCTTTTATTTTTTTCTATTGTTTTTTTATATATATATATATGTTGTAAATATATTTTTTTCTTTTGCCATTTTATTTTGTATGTGAATAATGATATTTTATATTCATAGAAGAACTCTGTGACGCCGCCGTCGAGAAGCCCAGATGGCACTGTGTATATAAAAAGACTAATTGTTTTTTGTTTTTGTTTTGTTTTTTTGCCTGGGAGAGAGAGAGAGTTAGGCTTGTTTTATTTCTTTTATCGTGTAGATTTGCCATATATTTAGTTAAAATTAGGTAATCTACATATAAGATGCCTTAATTTCCGATTAATAATTAATTTTTGTAAACTTTGACTTTAGAATACCAAATAAACTAGTCAATAGTCTTCACCAGCTCATTTTTTTCCTAAAAGATCATCATATAACATATATATATTTGATAGTCCTTCCAAACTCCAAAATATCTTTCCTAAAATATAGGTAGTAGGTATATAAAAAGAAGAAGAATGCCTCCTATATTCCCAGAGTAAGTCCCATTGCTATCTAGTGAGATATGTTGGCGTGATAAACGTAATGACATTTTAATGACGGTTGGATAAGAAAATTTCTTCTTTTTCTCTCGCTAGGTGTCACATTTCTTGTAAGGGGAGATATGCAACGGCCGCCGTTTATGCAAATCAAATTTATAGAAATCTCTATTCCATCAACTTACGAATATTTAAAAAAGCACAATATGTAACTATTATGATATATACTAAGATCATAGTAACTTTAAAAAATGAAATTATTTAAGGCGTTGTTTCTTTATATTTTTAGAATAAATTATCTTTATACTGTGCTCTTATACCATTATGGAATATGGTTATAGGGTCCTCCACTGATGAACCAGGCCTTCCCTATATTTTTCCATCGTAGTAGGTACAAACATTGAGAGAGATTGTTTTTTAAGTGAAAGAAACAAGTTTCGTTAAAGTAATTTCAATTTTCTTAGTGATTCTTAATTATTACACTAAATATTCTCGTACGTTTGGATTTATTCCTTTTAAGAAAAATTGAAATATTCTGATTGTGAAAAATGAACGCTGATGATGGTTTGCGCCATCTATCGAAATTATTATCAAATATAAACCTTCATTTATATTTTAAATTTGAAAATATTGTCTAAAAACACAACACACACAACATCATTAATTTATCGTAAAAAGAAGTTTTATTAAACCAAAATATTCTGTGTAATAAAGAAAATAAATCACAGTTTAATAAATATTTAAACCGATAGGTGGTGAAAGAAATCATCAAATTTAAGTTGCATTATCAGGAGAGGTTATTTTTCATTAATTTTGTTAGTCTTGCTCTATTGCAAAAACGATGTAAGTTATTAATTGCGTTATATTAAAGACGAAAAAGCAAAATTAATAAAGCAGGCAATAAAGTGGCACAATGCAGGCGAGACAAACTATTTACAAAATAGTGGACATTGTTGTCATTCTTGTCACCAAACAACTAGATTCCAACACAGACACTAATAACTGTCAATTTTGTCTCTAATCAGAGGATATACCTCTCTTTCCTTAAAAAAAAATGAAAATTCAAAACTATTATAGACGCGTATGATTCTTTTAAATATAAAACAATTTATCATTATTTTTACATTGAAGTAAGGGCAGTAGAAATTGTTTAATTTTTAAAAAGAATCATGCGCGTCTATAATAGTTTCGAATTTTCATAACATATGGCGGGAAAATGCATCATAAAAAAATAGAGAGAGTAAAGTTGAAGGAGAATGGCACCTCTCCCTTTAAAAATGCATTAAAACAATTATTTCTAGTATTTATCATCTCAGTGCATAAGTTTTTGGTACATGAATACAATCTTCGTGTAAATTTATGTTTTATTCTAGCTTGAATATTAGCACTATCAATTCACTAGCATCCCTTTTGGCATTACGGCTGCTTCTTAACTCCTCTCGTAGGATATAATGAAATCGAAACCGCTCCTGTACTGATGAGGGCCATAGCCTGAAACCATGGTATACAGATGTTGGTTTTTTGTCTGAATTTCCAAAAAGCCAACATCTGTATACCATGGTTTCAGACTATGGCCCTCATCAGTACAGGGGCGGTTTCATAACATCCTACGAGAGGAGTTATGAAGCAGTCGTAATGTCAAAAGGGATGCTAGTGAATTGATAGTACCGATTTTCAAGCTAGAATAGCATGAATAGCTTATTCATTTATCACTACCATTATTTTCTGTACTAGGATTATAACAAAAAAACGCATTTTAATGCCTTTTTTAAAGAAGAGGTTACTTTTTCGGTACATATATAAGACAAGTTTTTTGTGTATTTTTTATCAGGAAGATATATGCTTGTCATTTAGTTCCTTTTCAAACTACCATTTATAATTGGTCATATAGAATTGGGCCAGTTACTTCGCCAGGTAAACATCTATTTGGCCAATTAGGTAAGTTTCATGAAGTTTTTGTGGAATCACAAAACCTAAACGCTTACCCATCAGTATCAAAGTTACATATTGGTTAGGTATTACGCATGTTGCTCGAATGGCTATAGTATTGGTCTTTTTGAAGAGGTTGAAGATATGTTTGAGGATTTTTAATGAAGAGTGAGTAACTTCTTGATATCAAGTTTCAGATAATAGTTTGCTTTTCATGTCTTTTGATAACTGAGGTGGGGATCAATGCTTATGGATTATTTTTGTAAGAGTCCTAACGACCTAATGTGACCTGTTGGATTCTATAAGAATTTTTAAAAAATGGAGAAAGAGGACGATTTTATTTATTTATTTATTTTTTTTTTGTAATAAGCTGTCATGTAATAGGATTCAAAGGTTCTGATGAAAATAATGTGTAAATATTGTCGCGAAGATAAATAAAGCAAGGGCAAATTTGGGGGTAATTAATCTTCTATATATATAAAAATGAATGTCTGTCTGTCTGTCTGTCTGTCTGTCTGTGTGTGTGTGTGTGTGTCCTCTATGGATTCAAAAACCATACATCCAATCGCCGTGATATTTTGGGATATTATTAGGTGTATCCCCGGAAAGGTTTAGGAAAAATAATATCTTGAATATCTTTAATATCCTTAGAGTTATTTGCAGATTTGTAGCTTTAACTCGCAAGCCATTGAGACGGAGATAGGCTTAGGTTTGCTGCTCCTGATGACCTTGGGTCTGCCCCACCCCGTGAGAGAATGGATTCGCCCGGCCGCCGGCCGACAGTCCAAGTACCCACCGACCAATCAGGGCAGAGTTGGTGACACAGCTATGCCAAGTAGACAAGAAAAAAAGCCTCGCGGGAGCTTGCCCAAGATAACCTCCGGGAACTTCGTCCATCTTCCATAAACGACCATGAATTTATTCAACCTTATCGAGTATTTTTCAAGGGACCGGGAAAAAATGTTCACTAGATAAAACGATTTTTTTGTAATGTAGAAAATTAGGAAAGACAAAATTCAGAATGACACGGCACACGGGGACCGGGAAAAAATGATCACTTTATCAGTTTCAAATTATCAAAATATATCTATTTCTTTTTATAAGTTTATAGAGAATTGTTTTAACAAATGTTCGTTAGACAGACCTTTACTCGGGTACCGATTAATATTGATTTTATTCAACTTATCGAGTATTTTTCAAGGGACCGGGAAAAAATGTTCACTTTATCGAGAGATTCGTTAAACAAACCTTTACTCGGGTAAAACACGGGCGAAGCCGGGTACATCCGCTAGTTTATTATAAAGGTGGGTAGCTACCTTTTAGTTCTCCAATAAAATTATATACAAGAGGTATTTATAGGGAGAGAGAGTCAGGTGATAAAAACAACTTACCCCAAGGTAAAGATAATAATGATGAGCGTCGTCAGCCACCGTCCCGTTTTCCTTATTTGCAGATAAGATTCCGAGAACCCCTCACACCTGTGGTAGTCCCCCTAGAGTCCAGTGATAATTGACAGGTGTCCCATGGAGCTTCTTGTGATCGGAGTTGTAGAGCTACTTGACAATAGGGTAAAACATGTTTGGACTCATTCTCAACCTTTTGAATATTTTTGTGATTTTGTATTTCATTTAAAATATATAATATTTTAGGTATTTAAATGTCCTCTTCATTTTCTCAAATAAATACACTCATGGACAAAACTCGAGGAAGTTGTACCCTTTATCATGTATATCAGGATTCAGACAATAACTCTGAAGGATATTACAGTGAACTTTATTGAAGATACACGAGATAACAAAGTGTGAACAAAATTGCTTCTGTCTCCATCAAAAAATACAGATTCCCGGCGACATCAAAGACTTTCCACTTTCTTATGTTTTGTCCATGAGTGTATATGCCTGTAGAAGGTCAATGAATGTCCGAAAGCTTGAAATACCAATAAAAACATATTTCTAACGTTTATAATTTATATGCAATTGGGTTTGATAATAGTATCTCTCTCTCTCTCTCTCTCTCAATGATAAAACAAATTAATTTCACTGAATATAAAGAAGGGTAGGTAAGAAATATACAATTGAACTATATATATATCACTAATTAATAAAATCAATTAACCAAACAATCGTTAATTAATTTAATTAAGCAAAGTATTTATCAACGTTAAAGAGAATGAATGTGCCTAACCATATAAATGGGGCAAAGGAAGAGAAAGAAAAAAAAGACAAAGGAACCTTTTTTCCAAAATATCTAAAGCTCTATTACATTTCCAGTACAATCAATTAATTACCTCTTATCTTAGCCAATTCTTTACCAAACGCCATCGCTTTAACAATGCCAAACGATTTTTATAATGTCGTCTGGTATCGACGACGCCATCTTTGTGAAAGGCTTAAGTGCTGGGAGACGTTTAGGGGAATTTATTGGGCAATGCTTCAAGCGGTGTGAACGTAAATCTTTATAAGTCCGCCACCTAACTTCTTTTGTGGGGTCCTCGATGGACCTCTAGGGATCTTACTTTCTTCTGCTCTTCTTTTGGTACGTCTGGTCGGAAATGTCATTATTCTCTTACTGAGTTTATTGTGTTTGGGTATATATATAATATTGACTTATATGACTTATTGAATTTTATGACTAAAAGTTTATATGTGCTTAATGAGAGATTTGAAATGTCATTATTCTCTTACTGAGTTTATTGTGTTTCGTTATTTAATATTGACTTATATGACTTATTGAATTATATGACTAAAAGTTTATATGCGTCTAATTAGAGATTTGAAATGACATTACTTATCTTAATGAGTTTATTGTGTTTAGTTATGTAATATTGACTTATATGACTTATTGAATTATATGACTAAAGGTTTATATGTGCTCTCTTAATGAGAGATTTGAAATGTCATTATTCTCTTACTGAGTTTATTGTGTTTAGTTATGTAATACTAACTTATATGACTTATTGATTTATATGACTAAAAGTATATGCACCTAATGAACTGAAAGGCCATTACTTTTTTCTCTTATTGAAAATTTTGGGTTTAGGTATATAAAATTGACTTATATGACTAAAGGTATATGTATAATGATCTGAAATATATAATTACTTCCCACTTACTGAATTTATTGTTATTTAATAATGACTCTTATATGACTAAAATTATATGCGCCTAATGAACCGAAATGTCTTTACTTCTCTTACTGAGTTTATCGTGTGTTTAGTTATTTAAAATATTGAATTATGTGGTTAAAAGAGTATATATAGGTCTAATGATCTGAAATGTCATTGCTTATCATATTGAATTTATTGTGGGTAGTTATTTAAAATGGAGTCCTATGACTTAATGTAATTTCCTAATGGCTTGAAAAGACATTATATGACATTATATACCAATTTTACTTAATTTATTGTTTTTATTCATTTGAGATTGACTTATATGACTAAAGGCATATATGCCTTAATGGAATATGGTTTAATTGTCATGTGTATAATGTCAAATATTATGGATTCAAAGTTATCACAATTTTAGAGGCTAAAATACATAAATGGGTACCTTCTGTCATATGATAAGGAACCGCTCTTTTTTTTTTCTTAATACATACTCATGGACAAAACTTAAGGAAGTTTTATCTTTTAGCATGTATATCGGGATTCATACAATAACTCTGAATGATATTACGGTGACCTTTATTGAAGACACACGAGATAACCAAGTGTGAACAAAATTTTATCTTTCGCTTAAAAAAACAAACAGACGACCGACGACATTAAAGAAATCCCAATTCCTTAAGTGTTGTCCATTAGTATACACATGAACATTTATTTATTTATTTATTTATAAATTACGTTTGCATTGTCTGCATTCGAGGGCTTATTCCTAGTGATAATGTTTAATGAAACTGTTGAGAGGTGATTCGGTAATTGCAGAACTGTTGAACGTATATTTTTGCTTGGACAACATTCTGTTTAATCCATGTACGAGCGTTCAAACAAGCATGGCGAACTGAGGAAGTTAACAAGATGGCCCAAGGGATAATCTTGTGCCATTAAGGCGATTGTCTTTGTAAAAATAGCTTGTGTTGAATCTCTCCCATCCTTCTAGCTCCTTCTGAATACACTTATCGACAAAACTTATAGAAGTGGGAAGTCTTTAATCCCGCTAGTCATCTGTTTATTTTAAGAAGACAGAGGGAATTTTTTCACACTTGGTTATCTCGTGTGTCTTCAATAAAGATCACTGTGTATCAAATATCTTTCAGAGGTATTGTCTGAATCTCGATATACATTCTAAAAGGTACAACTTCCTTAAATTTTGTCTCCTGACATTACATCCATGACACATCTCTTATCTATATATAAGGGACACCCCTCTCTTTAAAAATAGGTACTTTTGATGATAGATGCGCTTTATAGGCATCTTACCGATTTCTAATATTGTGCTCCTGCCTGAAAACCGACTCTACCACGATGCTTAGCTAAAACACCACTTGGGAAGATTTCATAGCGTCTCCCGTAGTATGTTAAAAACCCGCCTCTGTGATGATGAGGCCATAGCCCGGTATCGGTGATAGTAACATAGTGATGATGTGAGAGCCAAGTTCGGGTTGCGTTATCGTGGGCAAAAAGTGGTCTTGCCAGTCGGTGAGCAGAGATCGGATCCTGGCTGGTTGCCACGTAAAACGATATTGGTGGTTCAGAGCGAGTTTCAACAGCATGTCTGTTTCAGCTAGAACTGTCCTTCAAGAAATTGTCGTCTTTAAACTCTGTATAAAATCAGAATATCCCAATGTCCTATTAGATCGATGCATGTAATATCGTAGCAGTCTGATTGGTTAAATTGGCGAAACCGCTGTAAGGATTCACCATTGATGAGCCAAGCCCTCCCAATATTTTTTCATCGCAGTAAGGACAATAGGAAAGATGTTTTTTCCATTATATATATATAAAAATTGCTCTCAAATGTGTGTGTGTGTGTGTTTTTTTTTTTTTTTTACTCAAAAGCTGAATATGAACGGGCAGTGCTCCTCTAGGCTTAGCCCTTTGGCCGAAACATCAAGAACTGTTTCTTTGGCTTACTCTTCTTCTTCTAGGTCTAAATTCGCCCCTTCCTTCTTCATTTCACTGATCGCTTTATTGACCACTTAAAGGTAATATTAAAGGGTGGGGGTACATTAAATAACCTATATAGAGATACGTTCACTAACACCGAAGCCTGTACGCCAGTCCAATCACTTAAAAAACTTTAGATATAATTCCTTGAAGCAAGGCCACTTTCTCCAATCACTGACATCAATGGATAGTGGGCTATCCTAGACCGAAGTCTGTACGCCTGTTTAATCACTGACACCGATGAATGACATGACCACCTATGCTAGTAATCCAATCACTGACAGATGTATGTGATCGTGTCCAGACTGGATTCGGAGTGTTCCAATGGCTGCTGTTCCTCGTCCTCGGACTTGCCCTCGCTGCGGACGCCATCGAGATTTATGTCATCGCCTACGTCATCCCCTCGGCGGAGAGGGATCTCTGCATCACCGACTTCCAGAAAGGAGTTCTGGGTAGGTCTCACATTCCCCCTCACACTCTCTCTTTCAAAGTTTGAAATAGAAATGTTTCGTAAGAACATATCCTCATTAGAGCAACGAAATTAATATCCAACATATGGCGAAGGTTGGAATTAATATTTACATATATATATATAATAGCATATATCCCTTTTCCTCTAGCTCTCTTCGTACAATTGTAAAAACACATAGGTCTTCGGGCTGAAGGAATACCAGATTTATGTAGAGTATGTGATAAATCAATATAATAGTAGTTTCTCAATCTCTCTCTGTCTCTCCACGATTATTAATCCATACCCATAGTTTTCAACTGGTAGTGAGACTTGGTTGTCTTGGTTTTTTCATTCAGTTGTTCTATGAATTTAGTACTATGACGTTCTATATCGATCTAGTTTCATCAATAGCCCTTCACCAAATCTCTTCAGTAGTCTCTATCATGTATAAGTACATGACATATGTAACTCAGTTTTGGTTTTCTTGGTATATCAATGAGGCGTCAGTTCTCTTCCGATAGTACAAGCACATTGGTGACATGTAAGGTATGTTAAACAAAGGTCATCAGCACAACATGTCAAAACGTCCATGGCTGACAGAGCTCATGCATCGTCCCTGTATGCTGTCTTCTACATAAATGTTTTCAAATTTCACAAATTCTATCTTGATTTACATACCCGTTTGTGCGTTTATTTGCATAATGTGATAAAATATTTTTCTCGCGGGGCCATTTTCTAAAATTGGCGCATCTGGGAAATGCTTTTAGAAATATTCAACTCTTTATTACATAAGTATATTGAAGCGTAAATTGTTGGAGGTTTTTTCGATGGGTTCACCAATTGTAGGCTGAAATTGTCATTAAAGGTTAGGTGTGTTCTCAGAGTTGTACTTTAGCAAAAACTCCATTATCTCTCGCTAAGTAATCTCTATTTAAATCCCTCTGTAAACATCCTCAAAACTTATTTTTAAATTATCGATTGCTTAAAATGCGTGCTAGAAAGAGCTTCTGTTGATGAAAGTTGAATAAGATGAGTTGTATTGTGTGATTTTCTTTTTTAGTATGCAACCCCATGTAATTATTAACATGGCTTAAGTTTTGATATTAAAAGAACCCGAAAATATTATTTTGAATAAGTTATTATTAAGTTGTAAAAGAGATTTCCTAGTCTATTGAAGATGGAGGCCTCGGTTAATTTAATAATTGTTTTTTTGGCTTCCTTTCTAACTTCCCTATTGTTGGTTTACTCCATTCTAACCTTCTTTTTGTTGGGATACTCCATTTCAATTTTCCCATTGTTGGTTTACTCCATTCTAACATTTTCATTGTTGGTTTACTCCATTCCAACATTCACATTGTTGGGATACTCAATTTCAATTTTCCCATTGTTGGTTTACTCCATTTTAACCTTTCTTTTGTTGGGATACTCCATTTCAATTTTCTCATTGTTGGTTTACTCCATTTTAACCTTCCTTTTGTTAGGATACTCCATTTCAATTTTCCCATTGTTGGTTTACTCCATTTTAACCTTCCTTTTGTTAGGATACTTCATTCTAACATTCACATTGTTGGTTTACTCCATTTTAACCTTCCTTTTGTTAGGATACTTCATTTCAATTTTCCCATTGTTGGTTTACTCCATTTTAACCTTCCTTTTGTTAGGATACTCCATTTCAATTTTCCCATTGTTGGTTTACTCCATTTTAACCTTCCTTTTGTTAGGATACTCCATTTCAATTTTCCCATTGTTGGTTTACTCCATTTTAACCTTCCTTTTGTTAGGATACTCCATTCTAACATTCACATTGTTAGTTTACTCCATTTTAACCTTCCTTTTGTTGGGATACTCCATTTCAATTTTCCCATTGTTGGTTTACTCCATTCTAACATTCCCATTGTTGGTTTACTCCATTCTAACATTCCCATTGTTGGTTTACTCCATTCTAACATTCCCATTGTTAGTTTACTCCATTTCAATTTTCCCATTGTTGGTCTACTCATTTATAACTTTCCAAATGTTGGGCTACTCCATTCTAACTTCCATTGAAGTTTCAACTAGTTTTGAGTTTTTCTTAATTTGGGCCGTTGCTGAAAATAGTCCTGTGTCAGGTTGTTTCAATAGCCTTAATTTAAAAACAAACAACTTATACAAGGAGAAGTTACTATCTCTTAGAGGAGTTATGGTGTTTATTTCTAGACGGAGCCAATAGCTCCTACAGTTTCACAACTTCTGAAATAAACAGTTGAGCTAACAATTCAGGCAGGCTCCATATTTCAGTAATTTGAGCCGTTTTAAACTAGCGACCCAATCGCGCGCGCTTCCAAGCATGTTTTCTTAATTAAATACGGTATTCTTAACGGGATGTCTTTGTTTAACGGGAAATTCAAACATTTCCATAAAATAACCAATAGAAATCGAGTCGTCTTTTATAAATTAAAAGTCTAAATGGGGTTTCTATAACGGTTGATAGTTCTTACAGTACTAGCTACATTAATATATCGACTATTTATACATTTATTTATAAAAAAACAATAGGAAAAAATAAAAGATAAGTGGGTCAGGTGTTGATATTAAAATAAAGAAGGCATTTCCTGACCACGAGCACATGTGCTTTTTAGATGTGTTTGTGGTCAGGAAATGCCTTCTTTATTTTTAACATTTATTTATATGACGAGCGCGAAATGCGTTCGTGGATGGCTTTTCTTGATTTATCAAGAAATTGGGTTGGCCAAATATCAGGGAACAAGCTAAATCAATGATTAGTTGATTTCTGTTCCACCAGATGGCGCTCTGCCTTCTGTAAAGCACATGTGCTCCTGGTCAGGATATGCCATTTTTAATATTTATTTATATATATATATGTCGTAGCTAAATGAAGAGGCGCAGCCGTTATGCCTAGCGAACAGCGCACCCGCGATGTCTGCCACCTTTATTTTTTGCCCAGCTTTTATACATGGATGAATTTACATATTTACATTTTAACACAAGCGTAACATATTTACATACTTAGTTTGACGGAAATAAATTATATCTCTTGGCATTAACTATACAAATTATGACATATATGTATTATCATCTCGATTACTTTGCACTTTCTTGCGATACAAGGACAATAAAAACATTAAAATCTCATATTTAGACCTTCTATGATATGGGACATTGTTTGTAGTTGTCCACAGTTTGGACTGCCCCAGTGTACCATTGGGATGGTATCATCTTCCTTGGCATATTCTTAAATGATTCACTTTGACTCAGTCATAGCTAAGAGAAACAAGAGACTCTGTTGTATCATGGATCAATCCTTTATTCGGAGTTTCCTAGACGCTCCACGAATTCTGTCCCTCATTACAACAATCCATATAAAGTCTATCCATCTATCACTAAAGAAATACTTCGGAAAAAAACGAGTGTACATAAAAATTAATTATTTATTTAATTACAGTTTGGCAAGGTTTTAAGTGAAATTAAATTAGGGATTGTAAATATATTTCTTCAGCCAATGAAAAAGTGAAGGAATCAATTCAGATTAATTATTTGGCTAATCTATCGCGAGAAGAAAAATGATCAGCTTCACTCTCTGGCCTTTTTATTACTATTCAATCGATTAATTTTCTGGGTTAAGTTTTAGACAAGAAATGATGGTGATGGGTGGTGGGGGGACACAGCTTCTATTTCAATCTTTCATATATATAATCTAAAATGCAAATATTTTATTTTTTAAAAACATGTATTTTATTTTTATCATTGACTATTCTTTTATTTTTGACCATAGATTTGGAATACTTTGAATATTGTTGTAAATATGTATAGTTAACCTACCTATTTTTTTTTTAATTCACGAATTAATAAAATGAAAGGATTTAAAAGCACGAATGTTTCTTTTATACATAATACAAACTTCTACTGCCCTTACTGCGATGGAAAAATATATTAGAGGGCTTGGCTCATCACTGGTGAACCCTCCCAGCGGTTTCGCCAATTTAATCCACCAGACCGCTTCTCAGAGCTCTAATACTGTATTGGACGTATCAATTATTCCGCCTTCTACAAGCTTTCAGGTAAGCTTTTTAAGGCACATAAAAAGACACAGGACGACATCTAGACGACACGTGCAAACAGCCCGCCGAATCTGGTACAGCGCGCCGCCTGCGAAGGAACCAAGGACGCACCAAGCACACCTAGAGCCCGAAGCCCCAAGGCGGCAAAAATAGTGACCACGAGGATCGAAACTTCATATATTACTGTATTGGACGATTCTGCTTATATACGCAGCACTGAAGGATGGAATCTCAGAAATGGTTTTCAAGAAAACTATGGACATAAGCTTATAGGACAGTAGAATTATATTAAAATATTTGCATCGAGCAATGCTCTTCTGCAAACAATAAAGACAAGGCCAGTTAGGCATAAATTAACACAAAGCAATAACGCGCCATCTATACATATAACATGAAAGGATTTAAAAACACGAATGTTTCTTTTATACATAATACAAACTTCTACTGCCCTTACTGCGATGGAAAATTCTATATTACTGTGAAAAATATTTAATGTGTAATTATTTTCAAGTAATTAAAAATAAAAACTACCCGATGAGTAAATAACTATCTTTCCTTTTTCACGACTGCACCTCCAAATCTCTATATTTTCAACATCAAAACATTATAATCATAACATATATATATATATTTATATGAAAAATAAGAAAATAAATTAGAAAAAAAAGGTCATGTGTTGATATTAAAAACAAAAAAGGGGCATATCCTAACCGCTCACATGAGTATTTTAGATGGCAGAGCGCCATCTAGTTGAATAAAAATGAACTAAATGTCCATGTGAGCGGTCAAGATTTTGCATTTTTGTTTTTAATATCAATACCTGACCTTTTTTATATTTTTTCTTACTTTTCTTTGCTTACTATGCTTTCATTATTTTTAATATTGAGGTGGTTCGTCTGGTTTTGAAGAAATGATTCAATTATTCAATCGCGGTATTTTAATTTATTAAGGATAAAATATAAATATAAATAAAATGTTACAAATTAAATATCTAGTAAAAAGGAGTTGAAAAATGTTTGATTCAAATGGATGGATGAGAAAGAATGTCTGCTCGTGGTGGCCGTCAAAACACCGTCACAATATATACAGTTAAACCTGTCTATAGAGCCCCCTCTTGGGACTCACCAAAATAGGGTGCTATAGACAGGTCACTTTTAATGTAAAGCGCATCGTACTATGTATTTAAAATCGGGCGCTATAGACAGGTTTAACTGTATGTATATATATTCTATAATTTAAAATATATTTTTTATTTTCATTTATTGATAGTTCTACTTGTTTTTTGACCATAGTGTAAGAATATGCCGACTTTTAATACTTGTTGTAAATATGTAGTTATCTAACCTATTTTTGAAATTCACTAATATATAATTCATTTCATAAATTCTATATAACTGAAAAATGTCTTATTGTAATTTTCTTAAAGTAATTTAAAATAAAAACTACTTGTGTGTGTGATAGTAAATAGTTATTTTTCTGCTTTTCTTTCAAAATGACACGACTGCAAACGATACCATTAAGTACTCATGTACTCAAAAGAACTAGCAATTAATTTCTATCTCAAAATAATTTTTATTATAACATATATATATATAGAGAGAGAGAGAGAGAGTTATGAACATATTGCGCATCGATCTGATGCATAATTAAAGGGATAGATTGCCCCTTTATAGGTATATATATATATGTTATATTGCAAATGATCCTGTCAGATGACTGTCGTGATGAATTTATCTTGTCGGATGACTGCCGTGTGGTATGATTAGTTGGATGCAGTCGTGGTGACCACAATGCTCAGAGTGGTTTCAGGCGTGAATGGGATAAGCACAAAAGGACGAGGCATGTTGGATGTCACCTCAGAGAAAGCGGCGGAGGGGGATCTGATCTATTCTAGAGTCAGAGGGGGACTTTCTGTAATCCGACTGTTTTTTGGACTGACGGTGTAATAGGAGACCTTTCTCCTGTCTGGGCACCGGCTGTCACTCAATCTAATTTTATTACTTCGTTTTGATTTATATGATGGCCAAACTGGTGTGTTAGATTGTGTCTACAGTTTTGGTTTGTTACACTATACCTATATAACATATGGGGGTATTAAGTATATATTGAAATGTATTACAACATATATATATATATATATATATATATATATATATATATAGTGTAGAAACTATATAACAAAATTATAACAGTGATTCTACTTTTAAAACTTAAGGAGCAAACTGATAATAATGATAACTTATATCAATTAGATTTGATTAGATTAGCAAGCTAAATCTAAATTAATTATAATAATAAATAGTTATTTAATTTTATAGTCCAGTTTTGTATTAAGATTATCTTCATTATTATGATCATTTAAATTCAAATTATAAAATTTGTAAAATGTTATTAATTTGTAGATAGAGAGCGAAAAAAAAAATCCTTTACTTCTAATACATCATCAAGTTAATTATATATTTATAATCAATAACAATAAAAATTAACAACGTAACGTCTTTTGCATCGGCTTTTACACGTCATTTAGACATACTCTAATCCTATATATAGAATAATCGAAGTGAGAATATATATAATAGTTAGAAAAAAGAGAGAAAGACAGAACCATGCACTTTTAATCAAACTAATAATAAGGAAAAAAAAAGGTTTGTAAAGAAGGTAGATAAGATTGTTAGTATATATATATATATATATTTATAATTTTATATTTTATCCTTTTTTTTTTTAAAGATTTTTTAAGGTTTTTTTTATTTTATAATATGATTATAAATAGTTGTATTTAGTAATATATCTATAATATGAATTAACATTTGTTATAAGTTTGGATATTATGTTTTGAAACCCTAATGGTAGACCAGACATACACAAAAAACTTTAAATTGAAATAAATTGGAAAAAGAGATCTGCTGGACCGGGGATCTTCAGATAAAAGCCCAGCGACATTTCACCCCTTCTTTATTATGTCATAGATCTCTTTTAAACCGGATTTTATGTGTTAATATTAAGTTGTTTCAGTGAAATATTTAAATGAACATATATAACAGATACAAGTGTTAACAAATTCAAACTGTAAACCTACCTCGACCGCGTCGTCCTCCATTGTGAATATCTATTTCTGGCTGACACATGTTGCGGGGGGGACATTTCAAATTTAGACCATTTATTCTGAATTTTTTGAACAACAAGAAAATTAAAGAAGAAAGGAAAAATAGTTAAGGGAAGAAAGCTGAATTTCATAATCTTTACAGCTAGTTATATCAAAATAACTGATTCAACACTTATTCATCTATTAATATTCCTTTAAAAAGGCAAATTATAAGAGTTTAATAAAGCTATTAATTGTGCAAATTCACCTTTATTTAACTTCCATTTTCCTCCCCAGAAATTGGAGATTAAACAAAATGAACTATATACTATAACACTTTAAAAATCTTGTGAAAAAATCTTTTAATCAGTTATTTAATCAAAGTTTAATTAACTGTTAAAGATTATAAATTTGTATTAGTTATTATTAAGAGAAATTATAGAAAGTTGATTTCATAAATGGATATTTCCATTTTTTTTTTTTTTAATATTTTATAATTGATATACTGTTGAAATATTTTACTTGTCTGATACTAAATTTGTTTTTAATAAATTCCATGTTTAAATTTTTAACATCTTCTATGAAATTATCTAATATATTATTTATTCTATAAAATCTTAGAAACTGACCATAATATATACCCTTACAGCAATTAAATGATATATTAGAATTCATATTACAGTATTTTATAATATTGAAATTATAATTACTCTTTTTATTATAAACTCTAACAGCACTATTTGTAAGGTCTATATTCAAGTCTAAAAAGTTAACTTTTTTGTTTCTATAAATTTTTTCATTGTTCTTAAGTTTCAAGTATTTAGGATATATTTCAGGTATTAATTTTTTAAACTGTGGATTATTAAATATTATTATGTCATCTACATATCGGAATATTTGCCAATTAATATTATTTTGTAGAAAGTATTCTCTTTCGTACCAGAACAATATTAGATTGGCTAATAAAGGACTAGAAGAAGTTCCCATGGGAACGCCTTCTGGTTGAATATATATTTTATTTTTAAATTCTATATAGTTAAAATTTAAAAATGTTTCCAGTAGAGTTTTTGCTGTTTTAAGATCTAATTTAATTGTTTTATATCTGTTATGAATAATTTTAATGTAGAAAGTTTTGTCATTAATATCTATCATTAAATTGCTGTAAGGGTATATATTATGGTCAGTTTCTAAGATTTTATAGAATAAATAATATATTAGATAATTTCATAGAAGATGTTAAAAATTTAAACATGGAATTTATTAAAAACAAATTTAGTATCAGACAAGTAAAATATTTCAACAGTATATCAATTATAAAATATTTTAAAAAAAATAAATGGAAATATCCATTTATGAAATCAACTTTCTATAATTTCTCTTAATAATAACTAATACAAATTTATAATCTTTAACAGTTAATTAAACTTTGATTAAATAACTGATTAAAAGATTTTTTCACAAGATTTTTAAAGTGTTATAGTATATAGTTCATTTTGTTTAATCTCCAATTTCTGGGGAGGAAAATGGAAGTTAAATAAAGGTGAATTTGCACAATTAATAGCTTTATTAAACTCTTATAATTTGCCTTTTTAAAGGAATATTAATAGATGAATAAGTGTTGAATCAGTTATTTTGATATAACTAGCTGTAAAGATTATGAAATTCAGCTTTCTTCCCTTAACTATTTTTCCTTTCTTCTTTAATTTTCTTGTTGTTCAAAAAATTCAGAATAAATGGTCTAAATTTGAAATGTCCCCCCCGCAACATGTGTCAGCCAGAAATAGATATTCACAATGGAGGACGCCGCGGTCGAGGTAAGTTTACAGTTTGAATTTGTTAACACTTGTATCTGTTATATATGTTCATTTAAATATTTCACTGAAACAACTTAATATTAACACATAAAATCCGGTTTAAAAGAGATCTATGACATAATAAAGAAGGGGTGAAATGTCGCTGGGCTTTTATCTGAAGATCCCCGGTCCAGCAGATCTCTTTTTCCAATTTATTTCAATTTAAAGTTTTTTGTGTATGTCTGGTCTACCATTAGGGTTTCAAAACATAATATCCAAACTTATAACAAATGTTAATTCATACTATAGATATATTACTAAATACAACTATTTATAATCATATTATAAAATAAAAAAAACCTTAAAAAATCTTTTAAAAAAAAAAGGATAAAATATAAAATTATAAAAATATATATATATATATACTAACAATATTATCTACCTTCTTTACAAACCTTTTTTTTTTTCCTTATTATTAGTTTGATTAAAAGTGCATGGTTCTGTCTTTCTCTCTTTTTTCTAACTATTATATATATTCTCACTTCGATTATTCTATATATAGGATTAGAGTATGTCTAAATGACGTGTAAAAGCCGATGCAAAAGACGTTACGTTGTTAATTTTTATTGTTATTGATTATAAATATATAATTAACTTGATGATGTATTAGAAGTAAAGGATTTTTTTTTTCGCTCTCTATCTACAAATTAATAACATTTTACAAATTTTATAATTTGAATTTAAATGATCATAATAATGAAGATAATCTTAATACAAAACTGGACTATAAAATTAAATAACTATTTATTATATATATATATATATATATATATATTAAAAATAAAAAATGGCATATCCTGATGATCTCTAATTCATTGGCGTAGATGGCTTTTCAATGCAAAGTTTTACGATCAAACGATGTTTTTCGCCATCATATATTTCTCCCGTACGTTATTATTAATATAATATTTTAGAACTCCAATATGGCGCCCGCGCGATTTAGAAAATCGTCTGGTGAGACGGAGCATGCGCAGAATCAAAAGAATTTCTCCAATAAACGCGGCGATAGCTCCGCCATTTGTAAAACGAAACATTCTTTACTTCAGGTCTATTTATAGTTGCGTGGGAGAGGGGGGAGGTTAACACGTTTTTTTATTGGAAGAAATAAACCATCGGATAACCCCAATAAATAAAGCGGTTTGGAGATATCTAAGCAATAGGAGGTACACCAGCATAAAGAGATGGTTATCTGAATATATGTTTTAAAATTTTCTTAAACATATACACTCATGGACTAAACTAAAGAAATGTAAAGTATTTGATGTCGCAGGTCGTCCTTTTTTTAAGGAATCAAAGGCAATTTTAAGAAAGGAAAAAAGGGCATCTCCTTATCGTGCAACTTTCAGTTACGCGATAAGGAGATGCCATTTTTTCTCTTCGTATTTTATGCACCTTATCCCAATACAATGTCATATATGTACTATTTTTTTACAGAAGCAATTTTGTTCATACTTGGTTATCTCGTGTATCTCTCTAATAAAAGTCACTTTTACTTACCATTTGCGGAAGAGCAATGCTCGAAGCATATTATATATTTATAATTGTTTGCATTTCTAACGTTCTCAAAGCTTATGTCTATATTTAATTTAAAATATCCTTTCCAAGAGAGTCTAGCTTCAGTATCGGTATAAAAGGAAAACAGCCAAATGCAATATTACAGCGGTATGGTAGATTAAACTGGCGAAACCGCTGGGAGGGTTCACCACTGATAAGCCAGGCCCTCCCATTATTGTATCATTGCAGTAAGGGCAGTATAAATTGTTTAATTCAAATACGTTTCATACGTGTCTAAAATAGTTTATATGTTTATAACAGATGGCGCGCGCTAATGCATCCCATTAAAGGTCGCTTTAATATCTTTCAGAGTTATTGTCTGAATCCCGATATACATGCTTAAAGGTACAACTTCCTTAAGTTTTGTCCATGAGTGTATCTTTCAGAGTTATTGTCTGAATCCCGATATACATGCTTAAAGGTACAACTTCCTTAAGTTTTGTCCGTGAGTGTATCTTTCAGAGTTATTGTCTGAATCCCGATATACATGCTTAAAGGTACAACTTCCTTAAGTTTTGTCCGTGAGTGTATCTTTCAGAGTTTTTGTCTGAACCCCGATATACATGCTGAAAGGTACAACTTCCTTAAGTTTTTTCCGTGAGTGTATCTTTCAGAGTTATTGTCTGAACCCCGATATACAAGCTGAAAGGTACAACTTCCTTAAGTTTTGTCCGTGAGTGTATCTTTCAGAGTTATTGTCTGAACCCCGATATACATGCTGAAAGGTACAACTTCCTTAAGTTTTGTCCGTGAGTGTATCTTTCAGAGTTATTGTCTGAACCCCGATATACATGCTAAAAGTTACAACTTCCTTAAGTTTTGTCCATGAGTGTATCTTTCAGAGTTATTGTCTGAATCCCGATATACATGCTAAAAGTTACAACTTCCCTAAGTTTTGTCCATGAGTGTATCTTTCAGAGTTATTGTCTGAATCCCGATATACATGCTAAAAGGTACAACTTCCTTAAGTTTTGTCCATGAGTGTATCTTTCAGAGTTATTGTCTGAATCCCGATATATATGCTAAAAGGTACAACTTCCTTAAGTTTTGTCCATGAGTGTATCTTTCAGAGTTATTGTTTGAATCCCGATATACATGCTGAAAGTTACAACTTCCTTAAGTTTTGTCCATGAGTGTATCTTTCAGAGTTACTGTCTGAATTCCGATATACATGCTAAAAGGTACAACTTCCTTAAGTTTTGTCCATGAGTGTTTGAGAAATAAAGCTATATTATGCACACGAATGTTTCTTCCACAAATAAAACAAACTTCTACTGTCCTTACTCTAATGGAAAATAGTGGGAGGGTTTGGTTCATCAGTGGTAAACCCTCCCAGCGGTTTCGCCAATTTAATCCATCAGACCGCTTCTTAGAGCTCTAATACTGTATTGGACGATTCTGCTTATATATGCGACAATGAAAGATACAATCTTAGTTATGGTATTCCAGAAAACTTTGGCGATGTACGCTTTTAGGATTGTAGAATTACATGTGAATGCTATATTTATCATCGAGCAATGCTCTTCTGTAAACAATAAAAATAAAGTCAGTTAGGCATAAGTCAATTATATGGCAATTTAACCCGCCATATATATGATAAATAAAAATTAAAATTTCATATATATATATATATATGGAAAAATTGCCGGGAGGAAATTGATCCATAGAAGCATAGGGCGCCTCTCCCGTCAATAAAGTCCGCCCTAGACTGACGAGGGCCATTAGCCCGAATTTGCCAAAGCTGGTGTTGTGGCTTTGTCACCGACCCGAGGCCGCTAGTTTGCGGCGACGGTCAATAGATGGCGTCAGTTTTTGACGTTTATTTTGACAGGAGAGGCGCCCTATGCTTCTATATATTATTATTATTTATTTAAGTAACCCAGGTTCCTGGAGCGCACAGAAGTCGCCAACTACCCGGGATGTCCTTCTGAACTAAGTCTTCTTGGATTTATATACAATGTCAGTGGAAGTCCAATTAATGAGGTGTCGCCAGGCAGATTTCTTTCTTGGGAGATTTTCTAGGGATGCTGGACATATGTTGGTGATACCTAGGAGAGTGGCTGTCTGGAATCTTTGGTATTTGAAGGTTGGGCAAGTGAAGAGGAGGTGGTCTACGGTTTGGTCTTCATCTTGGCAGTGGGGGCAAATTGGGTCTTCTTTCGATACCGTTGCAAGGTCTGCCTGAATGTAACCATGGCCGGTCAAGATTGTTGTGGAGGTAGATCCATGCTTGATGTTTCGAAGCATTTGGAGGAGTAGTTTCGGGGTAGCAGCAAATCTTCGTAGATTTCTGGTGGAGTAATCTTGGATGTAGAGGTCTGTCCACATTTTGAGGGCTATCTGTTCTTTTTTACCGCGTGCGACGCTTCTATATATATATTAAAAATAAAAAGGCATCTCCTGACCACGAGCACATGTGCTTTTCAGATGGCAGAGCGCCATCTAGTGGAGCAAAAATAAACTAAACAAAAATAAATATATATATATATATGTGGCGCGTTATTACTTTATAATAAACATATATGACCATGATAATCATGGTGGACGGGATTTTGATACTGTTTTCACCATGTTATATACATCAAAAACATGTCTACATAGGTACAAAGCATGTTCAATTTCTTCACACAGTTTGGCTACTTGCATTTGCTGTTCGTGTTTAACTTGTACAAGAATTGGGGCCACTGAGAAGCTTCTTTTTTTTCTTTTAAAAAAGTTCCTGAAACATACAACACGAATATTTATTTTTCATTGCCCCCTTTCTGCAATGTTAAAAACAATAAGAGAGCATAGCTTAACAGTATAGCTTATATCCTTAGTTCGTTCAAAGACCTTTACCAAGAACCCTTCATAAGTGCTGGATGTATACACTCATAGACAAAACCTAAGGAAGTTGTACCTTTTAGCATATATATCTTGATTCGGACAATAACTCTGAAAGATATTACAGTAAGCTTTATTGAAGACACACCAGATACCCAAGTGTGAACAAATTTGTCACTGTCTCCTTAAAAAAAAACAGCCCACCTGCTACATTAAAGACTTTTCACTTTCTTAAGTTTTGTCCATAAGTGTATATAAGCAAAACAGCCCATTACAATTTTTGCGCCTAGTTATGTAAATAACTTGCTAGGCTGCATTGATTTATAATCATGTAAAATTTTCTTTCTTTCTTTTAATTATGTAAATATATATGTATATAAAATGAGTGAAAGATTCAATAAAGTGAGTCAGTTAGCTAAAAGGAGTGAGGCGTCCTTCCTCTATTCAAACAGCTTGCTACATCGCGTTCTTGCGAAGGGACAACATTCTCGGTAGTCAATCCGCCGGTCTGGTCTAATAAAGTACAGTCATCAATAAGCTCTGCCACATATCGTCATCAACTGAGACCAGACTAGAGGCTGAAGGAGCGAAAGGAAGTCCTGGCTAACATTGTCAGGAACCAAGCTCCAACAACAATATTAAGGCGTTAAGATAGACTAAACTGCTGGGTGAGTCCACTATCATTGTAGAAAGTAGGCAGCAGAAATTTGTTCTATATTTGAATAAAAACCAACATTCATGACAAAATAGTTTACATTCTTACTATACGGAGATATATAAATTCTTTATAAAATAGTTTATTGGTTTTCTCTCCCACGGATAATGTCAGTTAAAAACAGGATGTTTTGTCGTTGTTCACAAATTTAAAAAGTGAATGTTTAGCTGTAAAAATTGTGAATATTTTCTCTAGTCCTCCGATATAGTGCTGAAATTTTTGGAAGGAATTGTTGAAAGAATAGATTTTTTTCTTCTTTCTTATTCTCTCTCTTTCTTCCCTTTTCCCCCCTTTACATTTAAAAACTTCCTGTCGACACTAAAGCAGTGATTTTTATACATTTCAACAATGGAGAAATATCACGTTTTTTATATATTCGCCATTTTATTTTGTTATATACATTCGCTCTCTCTATATTAAAATTTTGAGAAATATATTTTATAAAATGTGTTCTGAACTCTTAATATCTATCTGACATTTTTCCCCCCGTCTTTTCTATATTTACATTGAGAGAATAAATGGGGAAATTTTGTTATTGAAATGTCTATACAGAATTCTATAAATGTTGGACATTTTAATATAGTGTTATTTAAATATGCATAAGCGATAGATTTTATTAGAAACAGTTTCCTTGATCAACCCATCTGATAAAAAAACCCTCTCTGATCAACCCCAGCTAATAAAGAACCCATCCTTGATCAACCCATCTGATAAATAACCCCCTCATTGATCAACCCATCTGATAAAAAAACCTCTCTAATAAACCTAGCTAATAAAGAAACCATCCTTGATCAACCCAGATAATAAAGAACCCCCTCATTGATCAACCCATCTGATAAAAAAAACCTCTCTAATAAACCCAGCTAATAAAGAAACCATCCTTGATCAACCCATCTTATAAAGAACCCCCTTATTGATCAACCCATCTGATAAAAAAACCTCTCTAATAAACCCAGCTAATAAAGAAACCATCCTTGATCAACCCAGCTAATAAAGAACCCCCTCATTGATCAACCCATCTGATAAAAAAAAAACCTCTCTAATAAACCCAGCTAATAAAGAAACCATCCTTGATCAACCCAGCTAATAAAGAACCCCCTCATTGATCAACCCATCTGATAAAAAAACCTCTCTAATAAACCCAGCTAATAAAGAAACCATCCTTGATCAACCCAGCTAATAAAGAACCCCCTCATTGATCAACCCATCTGATTAAAAAAACCTCTCTAATAAACCCAGCTAATAAAGAAACCATCCTTGATCAACCCAGCTAATAAAGAACCCCTCATTGATCAACCCATCTGATAAAAGAACCTCTCTAATCAACCCAGCTAATAAAGAACCCATCCTTGATCAACCCATCTGATAAAGAACCTTTCATTGATCAACCCATCTGATAAAAAAAAAACCTCCCTGATCAAACCGGGCAATAAAGAACCCCCTCCTTTACTGTCTCATCTGATAAAGAACCGTTTTCACGAAAGAGAGATCACTTTTATAACTTAAAAAAGGCTTGTTTCGATCTAACCCAATTTTTATAAAATGGACACCTCTATGAGAAAGCAGGATTATCCAAGTTTTTAATGTTCTCTCGTGGGAAGTATGCTGTTCTCAATTCTAATGATATTCGTTATTTGCCTTTTTGTACCTAAACTTTTCCTTTTTCATATCATCACCTTACAACAAGTGTACATAGATTTGAAAAAGTGCTTGCCTGAAAGCTTCTGATTTAAAAGAACTTTAATTTGAATACCTTATTGTGTGTGTATAAATTCAACCTTATTTAAAGAATATCTTACTCTAACCAGAATATGAACTACTAGACGAATGGCCCGGGCAACGCCCGGGATTTACCCGAGTGCGAATATGTCTATTGTCTATTGTCTACACCTTGTATACATCTTGCTTCCTAGGGTTGCCTAGAGTGGCCGCTATAGACAGGGTGGTCTGTATAGGCAGGTGGATGTATCACACAGCTGATAATAGGGTTGCCTAGAGTGGCCGCTATAGACAGGGTGGTCTGTATGGACAGGTGGATGTATCACACAGCTGTAGAGTGGTCGCTATAGACAGGGTGGTCTGTATAGACAGGTGTATGTATCACACTGCTGATAACAGGGTTGCCTAAGGTGACCGCTATAGACAGGGTGGTCTGTATAGACAGGTGGATGTATCACACAGCTGATAACAGGGTTGTCTAGGGTGGCCGCTATAGACAGGTGTATGTATCACACAGCTGATAACAGGGTTATCTAGAATGGCCGCTATATACAGGGTGGTCTGTATAGACAGGTGGATGTATCACGCTGATAACAGGGTTATCTAGAATGGCCGCTATATACAGGGTGGTCTGTATAGACAGGTGGATGTATCACACAGCTGATAACAGGGTTGTCTAGGGTGGTCGCTTTAGACAGGGTGGTCTGTATAGACAGGTGTATGTATCACACAGCTGATAACAGGGTTGTCTGAGGTGACCGCTATAGACAGGGTGGTCTGTATAGACAGGTGGATGTAACACACTGCTGATAACAGGGTTGTCTAGAATGGCCGCTATAGACAGGTGTATGTATCACACAGCTGATAACAGGGTTGTCTAGAGGGGGGCGGGCAGGGAGGTCACGTGTTTGCTGGCAGCCAATGGGCGCGCATTCTATCCGTGAGCTTCAGACAGACAGACAGACAGAATAAGGCAAATATATAAGTAGATAGTGAAAGACTTGGCTCATCACAGTAACGAACTCTTATAACGGTTATTCCAGTTTAACCTATAAAACCACTATTGAATTGTTTTTATCACACACACACACACACATTATTATTATTATTCTCCCGCCATTGTATATCTGTATTGATGTATAATTATACAAGGTCATGGAGACTGAATTCATCGATTAAATTTACAATCTTGGTGGAATATAGGTCCTGTCTTGAGGCTTCCATACATTTCAAGAGGTGATCTGGTGAGGCCTCTTTGGTCCTGCAGATGGTACATTGTGGGAAAGTATTGACACCATCCTGGTAAATGAGAAGCCTTGTATGGTAGTTTTGAGCCTGGAAATACAGGTTGCTTCCTGTCGGACTATAGGATTGTTTAATAGGTCAGTATTTAAATGGTAATGTGTGTGTGTTATTTGCTAAACAACTAAAACTGACGTTCGCTGGACATATGATGCGCGGATCAGCAGGAGAGACATTGCTGACAGTGTTGGAGGGATAAAACAGACGATCTAAAACAATGGACTGAACGACACACCTATAAGGTGATGATGGGTGGCGGAGGACCGGGAAGTACGGAGAGACCATATGGCCCACCCTCAGTAGAAGAAGGCATTGAAGGAGGGAGATTTGGAGAGACCATTTGGTCCACTCTCAGTAGAGGAAGGCATTGAAGGAGGGAGATAAGGAGAGACCATGAGACCCACCCTCAGTAGAGGAAGGCACTGAAGGTGGGAGATAAGGAGATACCATGTGGCCCACCCTCAGTAGAGGAAGGCACTAAAGGAGGGAGATATGGAGAGACCATGGGACACACCCTCAGTAGAGGAAGGCACTGAAGGAGGGAAGGAAGGAAACCTGTACGATGCGCGTCATCTATGTACCATAAATGTGTTGCTGATACCTGTACGATGTGGTGTGCAGGAGGGATATCATTCCTGGGCATGATGGTGGGCGGCCTGGTGTGGGGCACCCTGGCCGACAGACTGGGCCGCCGACGGACCCTCATCTCTGCCCTGGCGACCAACGCCATCTTTGCCATCGTCACGGCCTTCATGCCCAACTACAGTCTCTTCCTCATGTCCCGCTTCTTCAGCGGCATCGGGTACCTACTGCTTTCTGTAGAGGCATAACTTTGATGCAACGAACCCATATTTACGGGGATCCCGATTTATTGAACCCTGATTTAACGAACTCCTATTTATAACGAACCTCGATTTAGCGAACTCCTATTTAACGAAGCGAACATGAGAAAATATATAATATTCCCCTATATAAGAAACCTTTCTCGTAATTTAAGTGTATAGTATTTGGATTTTTTTAATCTCTAAATTTTGTAAGATGAATCGCAACCACAAACTGAAAAATGTCGTGGAACAATGTAACCACAAAGATTTTTCGGGGGGTCGGTGGAAGGCTGGTTAAACCGTTTGGTTTTCGACCACTACGACCCGGGTTCGATTCCCGCATTGGACACTTTTTTCTGTTTAAAAAAAAATTCTCCAATGACCCCCCGATTCTTGAAAAAGTCCAACCACACCAGCGAGTGCAAGTAACCAAACGGGGCTCTGGCACATTTGTAAGTGCAAAGTCGAACTGCTTTTCACATGTGTAGACATGTGGTACACTTACAGTAAAAGCAGTCGCTAACTACCCACCATGATTATCATGGCTTTTGAGATAAGAAAGAAGAAGAGAATTCTTTTGATTTTTAAAAAGTTATGTAATTTTTTGATCGTAACTTGTATTAAAAAATAAAAAAAAAAACATAATATTATTTTTACTTAGCACATATCAGTATATATATATATACTACAGACAGAGGTTCGTTAAGACTCACTCTATAGGTTTCCTTTAATTTATACGGTGGTGAAAGTTTAATTTTTAACAACCAACCTTGTCAGGGGGGCCATGGTTAATAATAATAATGGAAGGTAACATTAGATGGGTTGGTTATCTTTAAGTAAAAAACTTTAAGACAAAAAAGGGTGGAGTTCTAAAAAAAGAAAGAAGATAATTGGCCCGATCCCAAAGGAGAGAGCTATTGGATTCCCTTACTTTCAAACCCTTGAGCATTCTTGTTGTTTGTTAACGGGGTTTTTAAACTTCTCGATAATATTGATCATGTGGGGGACTTTATTTGACTTACATATGGTTTTAAAACAAACAACAGAACACAAGGGAAAATATACAGAATAAGATTTTTTTAAAATTGAAAATAGAGCAATCCATAAATAAATCTTTAAATAAAAAGACATATGATGCACTAGCGTGCCATCTGTTATCAAAATTCGAAATTATTTTAAAGGCGTAAGATTCTTTTTGAAAATAAATAATTTCTTCTACCCTTACTGCAATGGAAAAATTAATGGGAGGGCCCCTAGCTCATTAGTGGTGAACCATCCCATGGTAGATTAAACTGGCGAAACCGCTGGGAGGGTTTACCACTGATGAGCCAGGCCCTCCCATTAATTTTTCCATTGCAGTAAGGGCAGTAGAAATTGTTTATTTTCAAAAAGAATCTTACGCCTTTAAAATAATTTCGAATTTTGAAAAAAAGACATATATTGGATCAAAATGTTATAATGCCTTGATTAAGATTGGCGTTCAGCCAAATGAAGTATTGGTAAAATAAATGATATTTTGACCCAATATATTGTCATTTTATTTAAGGTTAAAATTTGTAACAATTAAATTTACTGGCAATATGTTCATTTTTAATATATATATTTTTTTAATATTATCTCTAGAGTACACGTGTTACAGGCCATGATAATCATGGTGGGAAGAAGTTGATGACTGTTTTTTACTGTAAGTGTACCACATGTCTACACATGTGAAAAGCAGTTCGACTTTTTCACTTACAAATGTGCCAATGCCCCGTTTGGTTACTTGCACTCGCTGGTGGGGTTGGACTTTTGCAAGAATCGGGTGGCATTATAGTATTATTTTTTATCAGAAAAAATTTTCTAATGCGGGATTCGATCACGGGTCGTAGTGGTCGAAAACCAACGGATCCACCGACTCCCATTTAATATCATCAAATATTATCTCTACAGACTTTACTGAAGTTTTGAATGAGATTATCCAAGGTCTCTTATTCAATAACTTATATCATTACAGTAAGGTCTGTAGAGATAATATTTGATGATATTATTAAAAAGAAACATAGTAAATTTATTTGTTACAAATTTTATAGATAGATGGCCATTGAATTTATGAAAGAAAACAGAATAAGATAATATATTAGTCATTGTTGCAAATATCATAAGCTAGGTTGCTCTTTTTGAGCAGTACCTAATAAAGTGATTTTGGAACAAGAACATTGCGGTGTGCCAGCGTGGGCGGATCTCTGCCCATCGTTTTCACGTACTACTCGGAGTTCCTGCCTAAGTCTCACCGGGGCCGCCACCTGAGCTGGCTGCTGGTGTTCTGGGCGGTGGGCGGCGTCTTCACGGCGGTGATGGCCTGGGGTCTCATCCCCCGCACCGGCATGGGCATCGTGCTCTCCCGTAACCTGCACTTCAACAGCTGGCGCATCTTCCTTCTCCTCTGCTCGCTGCCGGCCATCCTCTCTTGTCTGGGGCTCATCTTCTTCCCGGAGAGTCCGCGCTATCTGCTGGAGGTACTTGTAGCACTTGTTCACCGCTATACATCAAGATACAAGGTTGTCCCAAAAGTTCGTAAATTATATTTTGCAAGTGTTTACGAAATTTTGGGATAACCTTTTAATTCTGAAACTTGGCCCACCTGCTTATTGACCACCCTTGATATAGAGCATCAGCAAATCATTCTTCTATAAGAATTATGTTATAATTTTACCAAGGTGACCAATATTACCAATGTACAACCTTATAACAGTTTATTATTTCTATACTTAAGTCTGGTCATCTACGGACAATGACCTTCCAAAGTGGTTGAAACTTTAGGAAATGAAAACATTAAGATATGAATGTCTTTTTTACACATTACAAAAAACTTCTACTGTCTTTACTGCGGTGAAAAAATATATTGAGAGGGCTTGGATCATCAGTGGTGAACCCTCCCAGCGGTATCGCCAATATAATCTACCAGAGACCGCTTCTTAGAGCTCCAATATTGGACGATTCTGCTTATATATGTTACACTGAAGGATGGAATCTCAGAAATGGTATTTAAAAAAAACTATAGACATAATCTTTTAGGACTATAGAATTACATATAAATGTTTGCATCGAGCAATGTTCTTCTGCAAACAAAAAGACAAGGCCAGTTAGGCATAAATTAATATAAGGCTATAACGCTTCATTTATAAAGAAAATGAAAACATTTGTTCACCTATCTACCAAATAAAACTCCTTGCTATATTTTTAATACACCAACATCGATGACACACCTGTTGGGTGGATCGGAATAATTACTATCATTTAAAATAAAGATCTTCTTTATTAAAGGTACAAATTAAATAATTTGAAGAGAACATACTTTTCTATCAATACATACAGTTACGAGCGTCATGCGTTCTTCATCTCTTAATTCTTCAGTTTTCATCTCTGTCACCGTTTGCTTTTTTTTTTTTTTGGAATGGCGCTCTCCTATTGGCTGGCTACGATCACGCCACCCCACTCGTTTTTTCGTTTTTGTAGCTATTGTGTTGGAGCGGGTCGCTCCTTAAATAAATGCATATATTAGTTAATAACTAAATGGAATCCTCTCTTTCTTTTTTCCAGTAAGAGACGCCTACGGAAGCCAAGAGTACATAGACAAATAAAGCACATAGGCTATAGTTATTAACTAATATATGCATTTATTTAAGGCGCCTATTTATAATTGTAACAAATAGTATTTGAATCAAAACATTCATTCGGGTAAAACACGGGCGTTGCCCGGGTCATTCGGCTAGTATATATATATATATATATATATATATATATATATATATATATATCTAAGTTAGCCTTACTGGGAAAACCTACTTCTCTCTAACAATATCTATTACCTCTCACCCCTCTCTCCCAAGCGATCCATATTAGTGTACGTGTATATCGGTATATATATGTTATATTAAAATATTTCATTTAAAATTGTTATATTAAAGTATTATTTTATTTAAAATTATATTTCATAGATAAAATACTCTGCTAAATCGACCGCCAGAGGTCACTGTTCCCGTATAAAAACTCGTTGTTGTTTGACCCCGTGGGTAAAAATTCTCAAAGAAGATCTCAACCAGCCTAATATAGAAGAGATTTATCAAGACTCTGCGACAAGACTATTCTCGCAATTTCAAAAATCATCAAATCCAACTATACAAGAAATTGTTCAAAATCAAGGTGACCTCAGCCACCGAATCCGACGACCTGGACCCAATGGCTAGCTGACAGCCAAACACCCAACAACTGCCCTCCTGTAAGGTTCGGGGGACCACTCCAGCATTACAACTCGCCATGTGTAAATAATCTGGACAAGGTGACTCGCGAGCTGTGCTCGAATGTAACACCTGCAAATTGAGATGAAATAAATAAATAAATAACCCCGTGGGTCGGCTCAAAACATTTGTACATTATGTAAATAAGCTTTTCATTTTTTTATTCTTACGCCTTAAGCCAGGCAGTACTTTAATCAAATTATGTTTTTCATATATATCACTTAGTTCAATTAAAGAAACCTCTGATCAAGACTATTATTATTATTATAGCCACGACTGTGTGCATCACCATTACAATAATCCTCAACATGATCTAAATTCAAACAGAAAATGAAATTAATATATTAATAATTAAATGAATAAAAATAATATTTGAAAATAATATCCAACAAAACCTCCAGCAATCGAAAAACTCAAGTTTCAGACTTTATATCTTTACATGATAGATGATAGCAGATAAGAAAAAAATAAGTTTTACGTCACGGAGGATGATAGAGTGGTTCCTGCGATACATTTTCTACAATACAAACATTATATAGTAGCCATTCTGGGTTGTTTCTCCCGTGGATAGACAATGGCTGGGTGTCTACAGGTGGGGAGGGACGTCGATGCCATGGCTGTCTACCAGAAGGTCTTCAAGTACAACCACAGCCACAAGCCCGGCGTGGAGTACCAGGTAACTACTCTCTGTCTGTCTGTCTCTCTGTGTCACATTGTCAACTGTGACGACAGCTGTCCGAGCTGGAACTGCCGACACCCAGACTGAGGGGAGCAGGCTCGGACCCCAAGATTGGGGGATTTGGAAGTCATCTCTGTGAGGTCCTGGAAACGGTAATTTTCCTTTTCTCTTTAAACAATCTTCGTCTCTCTAAACGTATCAAAGATCTTCACAACCACGCTATTTATTGGCAATAGATCAAGTTTATAGGTTCTGGTTGCCCTAAAAATGTAAATAGACATATTCCATAACATTGTTATATTACATATTAATTTTAAAATTTCAGTTGTAAATATCCACGCTGCGCGCGTTTGTATTTGTAAATTGTATCTTCATTAACTAAAATTTTAAATAATATATAATTTGATCATGGCCCGAGCGTACGTGATTTGAAATTTATTGTATAAAGCGAACGTTGTCAGAAAGGTCTTCGAAAATGTTTTTTAACGCATAGTTTTTATCAAGAAACGAACCGCTATTGAATTTTGTATGAAACTCTGTAAAACAGCTTCAGAAACTAATGCTTTAAGTGAAGAGGCGTATGAAGATAAATCTTATAGTAAAGTAAAAAAAAGTTTTTAACTGGTACGCCATCTTTAAAAATGGAAGAACAAATCTCTTTGGCGAAGTTGGACCTGGTCGACCGTGTATCATCAGAAACCAGGTAAATATCTAACAAATCAAAAACCTTTGCTAGAAAAACCCTAGAAGGATATTCAGGGAGGTGAGCAGACAATTAGAGATACCGTACGGGTTCGTGTGATCAAAAATAAGCTCAAGATTTGAATATGGTTAGAATATCAGTTTGGTTTGTTCCTAAATTGTTAACAATGGAACAAATAAGGCCACACTTTTAGATTGTTTAAATAGTTTGGAAAGCTACCAGAATAACCCAGACATGCTGAAACAAATACTCACAGTCAATGAGACATGGGTTTACGTGTATGACCCGGGACAAAACGCCAGTCAAGTGAATGGGTTGAACAAGAACAATCAAGACCCAAATTTTCAGGAAGAACAAAATCAAAGATCAAAACTTTCTTGATCACTTTCCGATTTTAAAGGTATTATTCACTTTGAATTTCTTGAAGAAGTTTCAACAATAACACAATACCTGTATTTGGATATTATTTGTAGTTCACGTGAAGCGATTAGACCCAAAAGACCTGATTTATGGGAGAAAATGGATCCTGTTACACGATAATGATCGACCTCACATGGCTCTTTCGGTTGCTCAATATTTGGAGAGAACAGAACCCACGAACTTCCTCACCCTCCCTATTCCTCTGAACTCTACCCCCTAACGTTTTTCTCTTCCTAAGATAAAACTTTCTTGAAGAGTCAACCTTTATATGATGTAAGTGTACAATCATAGAAAATTTGAAGAAATTTTAAGAGCCATTCCGAAAAACGAATTTGCTCTAAGTTATGAGCAGCTGACAAAATATGGGAAGGTTGTGTAGTGCAAGCATCATACTTTGAAGAATACTAGTTGTTATATATTTATATCTACTATGATAATATTTTTAACAACCTTGTCTCCCTACTTAATGATCATACCTTGTGTATATATAAAAGCATAGGGCGCCTCTTCCGTCAAAACTGGACGCCATCTATTGACCGTCGCCGCAAACTAGCAGCCTCAGGTCGGTAACAAAGCCATAACACCAGCTTTGGCAAACTGAGATCGTCCACTTAGAGACCATGGTTTCGGGTTAATGGCCCTCGTCTAATGACGTCTAGGTTTGACGGGAGAGGCGCCCTATGCTTTTATAAATCAATTTCTCTTCCCGGCAAAATTTCCATATATATAGCAATTATATTATATAAATATTTATACATATCCTATTTATCTTTATATTTTACCATATAATTAACCTTATACAATTATATAATTCTATATGAGAACACAATGTAATAAATCAGTTTCAATCTCTACTTCCCATGTCCACACATATGTTTATTTACATATGCGCCATGTGCAGTTCTGGGGAGGATTCGGTCAGATCATGTTCCCCCCCTTCACCAAGTCAACTTGCGCCCTTCTGGTCGTCTGGATCACCACTGCTTTCGGGTAAGTGCTCTTCATCTCTGAATGGAGTCGTCGTTTTAAAAGAGGAATTCTTCGTTTTGAAAAAGAACTATTTTGAATTATTTTTTATTATTTTTTTTATTTACCAGTTGCAAACAAGACACGCTATATCCGATCAGGATAATTTCGCGTGAAACTACACAGTCTAGCCATAAATTCTGTTACAAACAATTTTATAAATTAAATGATTAAGAACAAAAACCAATGGAATATAAATACATATTTTATTAGCCAATAGGACATAGATTTTAAATATATACAAGCATTCAAAATGTTCTCCCTTATTTTTGACACAGGATCTCAAACGTTCCGGCCACTGATCTATGGTGGCACGCACCTTTTCTAAGGGTATTTCTTTCATTGCTCTCACCAATGCTGATTTCAATTTATCCAAATTATGATATATTTTATAGCACACCTTCTCCTCTAAATATGCCCACAAACTGTAATCAAGGGAGTTTAAATCAGGGCTTCCAGAGGGCCATTCATTGGCCTTTATGAACTCCGGAACATTCGTCTCCAACCATTGTTGAGTTGACTTAGCTTTGTGAGCAGGAGCTGAATCTTGTTGAAATATCCAATGTTCTCCATTAAACATTTTTGTATTCAGAGGCTTTACTATTTGTTACAAAATGTCTTATTTATAGTTTTTAGCTGAATTTTTTACCCCTTTGGCACAGAAGTGGAGATCTGTTACACCTTGGTAGCTAACTCCCCACCAAACCATGACAGAAGAAGGATGGTAACTTTTTCAAGTCTTCTGACTTTAAAAGAAGTTTCTAGAGAGCTACGAGCATATATCCTATCATTCTGACGATTAATCTTTTTCTCGACAGTGAAAATTTTCTCGTCTGTGAAAAGGATTCTCTCATGCCACCGACCATCATGCTGCGCCAACAACATTTTTGATCTAACCCTTCTAATATCTCTAAGAGCAGGGGTTATCAAATGACCTGTGCGTCGTTTGAAAGCTCTCAGTCCAAGGTCTTCGTTGATTATCCTTGAAACTATCTTGGAGCTAAATTTATCTGCTTTGCTAAGATCATTTGTTTGCAGTGTGGATTTCGACGAATTATTTCGCGAATGGCTTTTATAGCTGCTTGCGTTCGTTGCATGCGAGGTCGACCAGATCTTTCAAGGTCATCAATATTGCAAGCCTTGTTGAACCTTTCAATGATTCGGTAAACAAATTGACGCGTAATATTCAAATTTTGCAAAAGTTTAAAAAGGGTGAAAGATTTTGGCCTACCTTGTGTAAGGCTATTACAACTATAGGGTTTTCTTTAATACCCAAACCCATTATCAAAAAACAAATATATTTCGATTTTTTTTTTCTGAGCACGTGTGCACGAGATATTCAAATAACAACAACTGTATTTTGAATACTTAACGCGGTCAAATTAATTTTTTATCACTGATTTGGTTTTGTAACAATATTTATGGCTAGACTAAGTATTTACAATAATTCATATTGTAGTAGAGTAGGTAACAGAATTGTCAAAAAGAAAATAAACAATTACGAAAAAGAGCATTGAATAAACATATACATTAAACATTCAATATCCATTAAACATACAAGCAACAACATAAGCAGATAGAATAAATCGCAAGGCTATTATATATAGTAAAATAGTTTTATTCTAAAACAACACAAAGCGCGGCATTTATCTGGTTAATAGTATACTTGTATAACAAAATTATCGTTAATTATATATATATGTCATAATATATACTCTTCCTGGAATAATAAAACAAACCTACAGCCAACCCAGAGAGAGATGGGCAGCTAAAGGGTGTCACTTTAGACATCACGACATTCCAAAGGGGCTCCTGAGGTCCGTCACTCAACACCTCGGGACTTTGGACACAGTTGGTGATTGTATTCGACACAAACGGCCGCCCGGCGGTTTCCGGGCACGGCTTTCTCCCATCTCTCTCTGGATTGTCTGGGTTCATCTACCAAACTTGTGTGTGTGCTTATTTCTCTTTTCCCACCACATTATTATCACTATATTGCCACATTGAAAGTCGACAGGATCTTATCACATTGAAAGTCGACAGGATCTTATAACAGAAGAGTCGACAGGATAATATCACAGAGAGTCGACAGGATCTTATCACATATACTCTTATTTTTTTATAATTTTACAGCTATACTAAACGGAATATTAAATAATATTGGTAGAGCCTTACTCATCATTGTTGAACCCTCCCAGTATCAAACCGACCAAACCGCTAGGAGGGAGAGTTCACCACTGATGAGCCAGGTCTACCTTATTTATCATATTCCATTTATAATATGATGCACTAGCGCGCCATCTGTTATCAAAATTCAAAACTATTTTAAAGGCGTAAGATTCTTTTTGATATTAAATAATTTCTACTTTCCATGGCAGTAAGGGCAGTAGTAATTATTTAATATCAAAAAGAATCTTACGCCTTTAATATAGTTTTGAATATTCCATTTAGTTTTATGTCAGGTGAAACAGTTCTAAGATTGATATAGCTTCCTCAATCAAGCTCCTTCAAGACGATGGCGGCTATAGACTGGTGGTAAGATGTTGCCTTGTTGGTCTATTCATTGAGGATTTTCGTAGGAGAAATAGTAATGCGGTATTTTCATCTTGCGTTATCCATATGTATCGTTCGCTAAACGTAAAAATGTGTTTTTAAATAACATAATCAACCAGTTTTCTGATCAAAATAACTTAATTGGGTGCGCCGTTCACAAAGAGCAACCCACAGGTCATTATATTGACAATAATTTACAGGGCTGCGTAAGAGAAGAAACATTGAGAGCCGTATGTAAATGGTTATCGTAAAGATAGAGGCTGCCTGGCCGGCATTCATAGTTCTTCAAATTAAAGATACTTCGGCCAGTAAATCTTTTTTATTGTCTCGACGTTTCGACAAAAATCTTTTGTCCTCGTCAGGAGCAAACAAAAATTAAAACATTTGACAAGGCGTTAAAAATTATTTTAAGGCTCCAAGGGTGTTCTCACGGGATATTTCAAATTTTGTACAACATCGCGTGAGAACGCCCTTGGAGCCTTAGAATAATTTTTAACGCCTTGCCAAATGTTTTAATTTTTGTTTTCTCCTTAAGAGGACAAAAGCTTTTTGTCGAAAGGTCGAGGTGATGAAAAGATTTACTGTGGCCGAAGTATCTTTAATTTCAAGTAAATGGATATATAAATGAATGATCAACTGTAAATAACTAACTGATTTGTTCAAAGCAATTATTCACCTGGATGAATCCTATGTAGGGGCATAGGTCCCCAATATAAGGCTTGTTGTTGTTGTTGTTGACCATAATGGGTAGAGAGGTTTATATACAATGGTTCTATTATGGTATCAAGTTGATTAATCAATAATGGGGATTTGGCCAATTCTGGAATAATTAAAAAATCAACGAATAGTTGATATTTATTCCAATAGATGGCGCAAACCATCAGCAACTTTCAGTTGCACGATAAGGAGATGCCTTTTTCTTAATTTATCCACCTTATCCCAATTCAATTTCACATTTGTGCTATTTTTTCACATTGTTTCGCGTTCTCACAATTATGGTATCCATGTATTCAAGTGTGCGGAATCGTGGCAATCTTGTTTTAGGAGAAGTTTAGCCTGGCTTTTTAGATATTTAAATTTCCTTTCATTTTTTTCTACTTTTCGTCGTTTTCTGGCTTAGTTGATATAAAAGTTGTTTCGGTCCTAAATTAATCTTTTTCCTTGTGTCGCATTCCTAGTTGATAGCTTCCATGAAGGTTTTCAAAATTTTCGGGATTTTTTTCATTAAACAATTAAGACTCGGCCAATTCAGGAATAATTAAAAATAAACGAATATTTGATATTTATTCCGACAAATGGCGTAATAATAGTTTCAAATATTCACAATTAAGACTGTTAGTGATAATAATTTCACAGTTATTCACCTGTTATTGCGTCTATTTTGACGGGAGAGGTGACCTCTCTTTTTATTGATCAATATCCTCACGGTAAAAATTTCCATCAAACCATAGAAAAAAATCGACAAAATCCCGAGGCTTCGCCAATTTATAGTGTTAATCTGACATTCCGTTTATTTACTGCTGGCTTGCGTGATCTGACGGAATAAATATCAACTACAGCTTTCACTACGCTGACAAAGGCCAACACCCCAAAACGCGTAACTTGCTTCTCTTTATTAATCAAGAATGAGAACTCCGCCTTTGCCGGTCCCAAGCCCGGATGAAATAGGAGGAGGGAGAGCAGTAACAAGCTCACTAAAAAACCTGGGCTCAGTTGGCCTGGCTGATAGTACCCTGTAAGGGCTCCTAATCCAGGGATACAGGATAAGCAGTGTTTGTACTCCATGTAAAGAACAGCTGCACATGGTGTCTGTTCCTCATGTCAGAGGCGGCCATTTCTTTTGGAGCTAAGTCAGCCTGCCACTGAGTAGTGCTCCCAGTCTTAATGACAAAGGCAGACGCATTCTACTTCACCCAGTGTAGAGATAAGGAAGAAGAGTATCAAGAATGAGTATTTGGCAAATTCAGGAATAATTAAAAAATCAGCGAATAGTTGATATTTATTCCGACAGATGGTGCTAACCAACTTTTAGTTGCACGATCAGGAGATGCCCTTTTTCTCAATTGACTAAGTGTCAATAAAATATTTTGTCAATTTACAATATAGAGCAGAGGCAAATAACAACACAGTAAACAACTGATAATGCCAATCATATACCAATTTATAAAGAAAATTACCTTTAAATTTTATATATTTTCATAGACGCGTATGATTCTTTTTAAAAATAAACAATTTCTACTGTTTTTACTGCAATGGAAAATTTAATGAGAGGGCCTGGCTCATCAGTGGTGAACCCTCCTAGCGGAAGGTTTTTTTCCATTGCAGTAAGGACAGTAGAAATTGTTTATTTTCAAAAAGAACCATACGCTGGGAGGGTTCACCACTGATGAGACAGGCCCTCCTATTAATTTTTCCATTGCAGTAAGGACAGTAGAAATTGTTTATTTTTAAAAAGAATCATACGCTGGGAGGGTTCACCACTGATGAGACAGGCCTTCCCATTAATTTTTCCATTGCAGTAAGGACAGTAGAAATTGTTTATTTTTAAAAAGAATCATACGCGTGTATAATAGTTTCGAATTTTGATAACAGATGGCGCGCTAATGCATCATAATATATTTTTTATCTTTCTCACACACCTTATTATCCTTGTCATATAAAAAAACATACCGAAAAGTAAAGAATAAAAAGCACACATCCTGATATAAATATAAATATATATATATACAGTTTTTAAAGCGAGCGCCTACTAAATATTTTTCACATTTAATTTAAATTTTAAATATTTAAAACCAACGACTTCGTTTTATGTATTCTCTACTTTAAATTTCATCCATTTCGCCGTCTGCAATTTTTTGTAAAAAAAAAATATTTTTTCTAAAATTACCTTTAATGTTATATTTATATAGGAAATGTAGCTTTAGGAAATGGGGTGTTTTTATTGTCTATGTTGATTTTTATTTAAATAAATTTTATACCTTTTTTTTTCCAAGTCAAAATCTCCAAATTATAGCCCTTTATATAAATAAAACCATAAAGAGAATAAAGAATGGAGTTTTGGGTTAGTTTGGAATAAACATTATAGTTATTTTATGGAATCTTTGTTATGTTGAAAATTATAAAATTCCATATAGTTTATATTTATTTATACTGTGATTTCGTTTCTCTTACTAAAACATGATTCTAAATTTAGATTTAAACATTTTTTTTTTGTGTGTTTATTAAATCGATGTACTCCCAAGGAATTTTTTTTAAAGTTAAGAAAATTAGAGTTGTGTTAAAATATATTGCATTAAATACATTTTCTGATTGTTTAACCAAATATTGTTAAGATTAAGAAAAAGGAATCTCCTTATCGTGCAACTGAAAGTTGCTGATCACTTGCGCCATCTATCTGAATAAATATTCACTATTCTCGTTGATTTTTTAGAATTATTGGCCAGAATTGGCCAAATACTCATTCTCAATTAATCAAAGAAAGATAACCACGTACGCGTTTCGGGCTGTTGGCTCTTGTAGTATTCTGTGTTTTAAAATATATAATAGATCATCATAAACAATAACATACGATGTATAATGTAAACAACGTGTTAATGTAAAAATATAAATATAAAGTGTAATAAACAATTAGTAATAATAATTTCATCTGGTGAGTAATGTTTAATTAAATAATAACTATACAACAATAACTATACAACATAAATTGGCGACGAGAATTTGAAAATATACCTGTAGCCCTAAAAAAAAACAAGTATGGCAGCCAACCTGACGCCACCTTTACCCATGAATATGAATGCTTGCAATTTATTTGCGGAATATAAGCAATGGATGGAATCCTATGCCATTTTTGAAATAGCATCTGGAATTTCAAAAAAATCGGATGAAATTAAGAGAGCAACTCTATTGCATTGTTTAGGGCCAAATGTACAGCGTATATTTTTCAACTTGCCAGATGAAAAGGAAAATTATGAACAAACTAAAATGGCTTTAGATAAATATTTCACACCTCATAAAAATGTGGTCACTGAGAGATTTAAATTTAGACAAAGAGTCCAGAAAGATGATGAATCGATCGACAACTACCTAATTTCTTTAAGAGAGCTTTCTAAATCTTGTGAATTTGGGAATTTAGAAGCTGATATGATAAGAGACCAAATAATTGAAAAATGTAACAACAAAAAACTTAAAGAAAAATTGTTGCAGCAAGAAAATTTGACACTGTCAAAAACCATTGATATTGCTAGAATGTTAGAAATTTCTAGAAAAGAAATTAGACTTCTTGAACCTCAAAATGATCAAACACTAAATAGAGTTCAAAATAAACCTAAAAAGCACTATAATGCTAATAATTTCAACAAAGGTAGATTCACTAATCAAGGTACCCCATCATTTTCAGGTGCCTCAAAGCCTAAATGTTATCGCTGTGGATTAGATACACATTCAGCACAAGAATGTGGTGCTAAAAAATGACTTGTTCATATTGCAATAAATTAGAACATCTTTTTAGAGCTTGCAGGAACCGCCCAAATCAAAATAATAATAGAAACCACAAAAGTTTCAATCAAACTAAAGTTAAGACCATACAAGAAGAAAATAAGACTGAAGTAGGTGAAAGTTCAGATGAATATACCTACTATACAGGTGCTGAAAATAAACAAAAAGTGCAAATAGATGGTAGTGAAATAAATATGATAATTGATACAGGGAGTGATAGAACTTTCATAAGCTATAATAAGATGCTTGAATTATATGGCCATAAAATTATGCCAAAATTACATGACACCACCCGAACCTTTTTTGCCTATGGTCAAGATAGACCTCTTCCATGTTATGGTTATTTCAATGCTGTGATTTCTTGGAAAGAAAATTCAGTTTCAGAAGAAATTTATGTGATTGATAAAAAAGTTGAATCTTTGTTGGGAGGCAAGGCTAGTTTTGAACTAGGTATAATTAAAAGGGTAAATCATGTAAATGAATCAATGTCTACTAATATAGAAACTCTTGTTCAAGAACATGAACATCTTTTCCATGGACTTGGAACTATAAAAGGCTATAGTCATAAAGTGACATTGAAAGACAACTATAGGCCCATTGCCCAGAGATGCCGTCGTATACCTTATGCAATGGTAGAAGCAGTAAATCAAGAGCTTGATAAGATGCTAGAGAATGGAATCATTGAAGAAGTGCATCAAGGTTCTGAATGGGTTTCTAACATAATAGTTGTTCCAAAAAGGGATAGTGAGGAAATTAGACTATGCATAGACCTTCGGGAAGTGAATAAAGCAATATTGAGAGAAAGACATCCAATTCCTACAATTGACAACATGTTACATGCCCTTAAAGGTGCTAAAGTATTTGCAAAGCTGGATGCAAAAAAAGGGTTTTGGCAGGTTGACTTAGACCCTCAATCAAGACCCCTTACAACTTTCATCACGCACCGTGGTTGTTACAGATTTTGAAAAGTTCCTTTTGGTCTATCAAGTGCTCCAGAGGCATATCAGAAAGGAATGGATTCAATTTTGCTTGATTTGAAAGGTGCAATTTGTTACTTGGACGATGTCGTTGTTAACGCCAAAGATAGACAAGAACTAGAAGAAAGGCTTAGAAAAGTCTTACAAAGATTTGATAAAGTAGGCATTAGGCTCAACAGGAATAAGTGCAAATTTGCCATGGAAGAATTGGATATTTTAGGTCACATTGTTAGTAGTGAAGGTATTAAACCTGATAATAGGAAAATAGAAGCAGTCTTAAATTTTCCAATACCAAAAAATATTGAGATGTTAAGGTCATTCTTAGGAACTTGTTGGTTTTTAAGAAAATTCATACCTAATTTTTCTAAATTGGCAGAACCTTTAAATAATTTGACTAGAAAAAATGTTAGGTGGAATTGGGATTTGAAAACAAATAAAGCATTTCAGGATCTTAAAGAGTCACTAACAAAAGAGCCATGCTTGGCATATTATAACTTGAACTCACCAACTGAATTAATCACAGATGCAAGCCCTATTGGTCTTGGAGCAGTATTAATACAAACACAACAAAATGGCATTAAAAGACCCATTGCATATGCCAGCAGATCCTTAACTGATACTGAAAAAAGATATTCACAAATAGAAAAAGAGACATTGGGATGTGTATGGGCAATTGAACATTTTAACACCTATATTTGGGGAAGGAAATTTGTGTTAAAAACAGATCACAAACCTCTAATCTATATGCTGAATCCTAAAAATGGAGCTGTTTTGCCTCCAAGAATTCAAAGATTGAGTTGGAGATTACAACCATATGACTTTGAAATTGAATTCATTCAAGGAAAGCAAAATATTGCAGATATATTTTCAAGACAACCTCTTTCTAACACAAGTGATGAAAAATGGCTGGAGGACTATGTTCATAAAGTCTTATCCATCACTTCTGAAGAGCTTCAAGCACTGTCTTTGAAAGAGATAAAAGTTTGTACAGAGCAAGATCCTTTGTTTCAAAAACTGAAAGATATGGTTCAAAAGGGAGTTTGGCCATATCCTTTGAATGAAGAATTCAAATGTTTTTATAAGTTTAAAGATGAACTCTCAATTTTTGATAATCTTATCTTAAAAGGAAGTAGAATTTTGCTACCTTCAAAACTAATAAAGAGAGTCTTGAGAATTGCACATGAAACACATCAAGGAATGACAAGAACCAAACAACTGTTAAGAGAAAAATATTTTTGGATAAACATGGACTTTGACATTGAAAATTTGATTAGAAACTGTCCAATTTGTGTAAGGAATCAACCATTGATAAATGATCAACCATTGCAAATAGTTCCGTTACCATCAAAACCTTGGATGAAACTTGGAATTGACATAGTTGGTCCAATTGGCCATCATTATGTTTTAACAGTGATCGACTACTATTCTTCATTTCCTGAAGCAATGATAATAGAAGACATTTCCAGCAAGACAATTATTAAAAAATTGATGGAGATCTTTGCAAGACATGGTTATCCACATGAAGTTGTAACAGATAATGGCTTACAGTTTGTAAGTACATCAATGGAAAGATTTTTAAAAGAATGTGGAATCAAGCACATCAAAGCCTCACCCTATTACCCAAAAAGTAATGGGAAGATAGAAATATTCCATAGATTTCTAAAGAAACAATTCAATTCAAGTTCTGAAGAAGGGAAAGATTGGAAAGAAGATTTATCCAGAATTTTAATGTCTTACCGAACTACTCCAAACAGATCTACAGGAAAGACTCCAGCATTCCTATTATTTTCAAGAGAAATCAAAACTAAATTAAGCTCACTTGTTAATGATGCAGAAGAAGATGAATCCAACATCAAAGAATTCAATATGGTCTACAAAGAAAAAATGAAAACATATAATGATATAATTCGGAAAGCTAGTCCTCATAATTTTGAAATTGGAAATTTAGTTTATGTGGCAAATCCAAATAATGGAAAACTTGATTCAAATTTCAGATCAGAACATCATGTCATTCTTGAAAACACTTCAATAAATTCTTTTAAATTAGTCAACACTAAAAATGGGAAAATAATTCATAGAAATGCTAAACATTTGAAACATGTTCCTACTCAAGAGACCAATCAAGGCATTTCTGACTTGATTCCAGAAGAGAGCCAGGAAAATCTTAGTTCAGATTCGACAAGAATTGAACACCTCAACTCTTCTGATGTACAAATACCAGATGATAATTCCTCAAACCAAGACAAGGACACTTCTTTAAACCGACCAAGTTCAAGTAGAACAGGGTCTACATTTAACCCAGTTGTTTCAGATTGACTTGATGCCGAGGCTCTTCACCAGTTGCCACCAGAGGTTTCTCCACCCTTGCCGACTACCAAGGAACCCGTGATCACCAGGAGTGGAAGAGTCGTCAAGCCATCATCAAGATATAAAGACATGATTCCTTTCATCTAAAGGAAGGAGGGAATGTAGTATTCTGTGTTTTAAAATATATAATAGATCATCATAAACAATAACATACGATGTATAATGTAAACAACGTGTTAATGTAAAAATATAAATATAAAGTGTAATAAACAATTAGTAATAATAATTTCATCTGGTGAGTAATGTTTAATTAAATAATAACAATACAACAATAACTATACAACAGCTCTCATCAGCGTGGTGCAAGCTGTACCTTAACGACCAAAAGAATTGGGTCATTCAGGCATCCTGATTTTTGGTAATTTAACGCGGCAAAGATTGTTATTGCTATCTATTGGAATAAATTGTAATTTAACGTTGCAAAGATTTTATTGCTATCTATCGGAATAAATTGTAATTTAACGTTGCAAAGATTTTATTGCTATCTATCGGAATAAATTGTAATTAAGCGTTGCAAAGATTATTATTGTCATCTATCGGAATAAATTGTAATTAAGCGTTGCAAAGATTGTTATTGCCATCTATCGGAATAAATTGTGATTTAACGTGGATTCTTGCAATCCCGTAGTGAATATAATGGTTATCAGGCAGCAATGTATTATATTTCCACGTGGCTTTTTCATGGGTAATTCTTTAATTTTTTGGATAATCTAGATTTCAAAAAAATAATATTTCGGTTTAGAAATTCAACAAAAACATCAACAACAAGCCTTTTATTGGGGACCTATTCCCTACACAGGATTCACCCAGGTGATTATTTCTTAGAAACGATTAGTTATTTACAGGTGATGGTTCATTTACATGTCCATTTACATACTGATATCAATGTTTCTTCTCTTCCGCAGCCCTGTAAATTTCGGTTTAGATATTTTTGTATATCTCAGTCGCATGTATACCGAGCTACTGTTCACTTCATGAAGTCAGTGGACGAGTGTTTAAAACCCTGGATTCCCGACAGCCATGAACCGGGATCGAATCCCGCATTGGACACTTTGTTTTAATAAGTGAATGGCCTTCACGTATTTCTTTTATACATTAAAAATTTTCTACTATCCTTACTGTGAAGAAGCGGTCTGGTAGATTAAATTGGCAAAACCGCTGGGATGGTTTACCACTGATGAGCCAAGCCCTCCCAATATTTTTTCATGGCAGTAAGGAAGGTAGAAGTTTGTTTTATGTATAAAAGAAACATTCGCGCTTAAATGCTTTCATTTCCTATATATATAATATGGTAATATAATAAAAATAAATCTATATTAATTATCTGATTAAACATTCACTCCGGCAGATCCGGGCGAAGCCAGGTTATTTGAATAGATGGTATATAATCCGAATCGACCCGAAAACAGTTTCCCCGGGCGTTAGATCAAATGAAAGATGATAAAAAAAATATATATGACATAAATAATTAATGATAACACAATTATAAAGCTTATTATCTTATTTTCGAATGATGAGTTGATACTATTGAAGGATTTTGTTGTCATATTTGGAAGAGAAGGAGTAGAGGGAGATTAGGTGGGACAGGCAACGTCCCAAAAAATCACCCTTCGTGTTCCATCAAAACTTTAGACGTCCCTATATATAAAGTTTTCCATAGAGTTTATAACTTTGATTATCTTAATAATAGAGGCTGCCTGGCCGGCATTCGTTGTTCTTAGAATTATAGAGACACTTCAGCCAATTAGTGTTTTTATGAAAAAATAAAAACATTCACTATGTGGCGGAAGTATCTCTTTTTTTATTATTATTATTATCCCTAGTGTAGGCGTGGTACAGGCCATGATAATCATGGTGGGTAGTAGTTGACGACTGCTTTTTACTGTAAATTCACCACATGTCTATACAAGTGAAAAGCAATTCGACTTTGCACTTAAAAATGTGCCAGAACCCGTATGGTTACTTGCACTCGTTGGTGGGGTTGGATTTTTGCAAGAATCGGGGGCATTGAAGCATTTTTTTATATATATATATATAAAAAGTGCCCAATGCGAAATACGATTCCGGGTCGTAGCGGTCGAAAACCAACGGACCCCCTTCTAAGAACTATGAATGCTGGCCAGGCAACGTCTATATTTAAAATAACCAAGACCAATTTTAGGAAGTCCCCCGAGGTGAAGAGAAAACATTTACTCTCTTTAATTCTAAGAACTTAATATGATTTAGAGAGGAGTGAAAAAAAACGTTTTTCTTAAAAAATAATTATCGTATTAATGGAATAATTTCTGCTCCCAAATTCTCTAGGC